>VDFB02010385.1:0-81756 GCA_007258455.2 Sequoia sempervirens
ATACATACATCATCATGAAAAGTACATAGAAAAGATATTGAAAAAGAAATGCATCCATACATCCATAAACATCTACATAATCATCACCTTACATCACATAATATAGAGTCGCATTGCATATAAAACATCACATATAGGAAAGTAAATACATCCATCCATCGTGCATAAATAAAGTAGGACACATCTCATAATCGAATCATATCATATATATATTGTGTGTAAGAAAATATGTGTGAATTATATCAAAACAACACACTTAGACAGAAAGTATTACAGTAAGGAAATCTAATTTAATTAAACGCAATTCAATAACAAAATTCCTTAAAAACTTCTCATCTTCCTCTAATCCCAAATGTCTTGGTAATTTATACTCTTAGATCTTATTCTTGCACAAATCACTGAGATGTCATCTAAGAAACAAGTAGCCTATTTATCCATAATGCAGAATCTAAATCTACATCTACATGATTGAATGATTCAGTTGGATGAAATGATAAAATGATATGGTGAAGTGGACTGTTGTATAAAATGTGATATGTAAATGATGTAGAACATAATTAAACTAATGGAAATGATCCTAAATGATGCTTAAACTAAGAAACATCTAAAGGATCCATGATTCTAAACTAATTGCTAATCTATTCTAAATGAAAAATAGGAAATGCAAAACTAAGCTCTCAAAATGCTAAATGAAATCCTGCAGAGTAATATTATGCAGATGCTCCTTGTTGAAAAAGTCGTAAATGGGCCTCAATTTATAGATTTTTCCAAGGCATTGGGTGAGTTGGTAGCCATGAATGATTGAGATTTGGTCTGGAGAAATCAATGGTGAAGAACGAGAAGGATGGAGAAAACAAGGCAATTGTTCCCTTTAGTAAAACCATCTTGCCAAGTGTAAGAAGGAATCATTTGAATGAAGAAGCCATGTGTCTTGAAGGTTGTTAAATTGTTGAGAGTAAATATCTAATTTGTGAAAATAAGAATAATTATTTTCATGTGACACATGGTGAGTTGGAGGGTGAGGTGGAAAGTAATTAGAGAAATATGTAGAAATGTGACAAATTTGAATTTAAAAATTCAAATTTAATGAGAGGGAATCAACTAAAATAAAACAAATTATTTGGATTTGTTTATTTTAATTAAATCATGAAGAGGGTGAATTAGAATAGAGGAATTAAGAAAAATAGGAACTATGTAAATACATTTGCAATTTATTTATATAGTAGAAGAATAAGGATTTCATTAATATAATTAAATAATAAATATTTAATTCATATTTTCCAGACCAATTTTGAGTGTATACATTTTGCCCCTCTTTGAAGTGATGTGTTTACGCATTACTTCAAAGAAAAATTTACCAATGCTACTAAAATTTTTAATAATGCCCCAAACAGTGATTTTTAGGAGATTACAACTGTATGCCCCCTCGGGAGATAAATTGAGAAATTTGTGATAAAAAAGAATTTTTGATGATTTTTTAAAATTTCAATTGATTTGTGATGATGATGATGATAAAATCCTGATTTGATAATGTTCCAATGAATTTATCTCCTGATATGAAAGATTTTAAGTTGTCCCAATTAATTGCCCTTTAAAAGAAATTAAAACAATGCCACCAAAATCAATCCTTTAATTACCTTTATTAAGAGGTAAAAAGTGAAAAGGAATTCATTTGTGCAAATTGTAATTTGAAAATTGTTTGAAGTGAGAGCATTTTGGAGCTTCTAATTAAGATGGTGATCCCTCTAAGAACACATTGATTTCAGCGGGTACAATGACATAATCGGCCAGTGGGATACAGACCTCCGGTAAGAATTTTGAAATCTCCCTTTGTGATTTTGAAATGAATTTTTCCCTTTTTTCAATTCGGATTTTAAATGTTAAAAACACTTTTGGCACTTCCGAAGTTTTTTGTGGTGCTTAGGGTAGATTTTTTGGCACTTTCACCAAAATTTTTGGCGCTTCAGAGAGATTCCTTGGCGCCTCTAAGGTTTGTTTTGGCGCTTTTGATTTTGGCGTCTAGGAGGTTTGGAATGGTGCCTCCAAGTTGTCCATAGGTCAAAATTAGGAAATGGCGCTTTTGCCAAAATTTTCAACGCCTCAAAGAGATTCTCCGACACTTCAGATGAAATGGCGCTTTTGCTAGATTCACTGGCGCTTCGATGGAATTCTCTAGTGCTTCCACAAAATGGTGCCTTGACCCAATTCTCTAGTGCATCGGGGGAATGTTTTGGCGCTTTAGCATGAAATGGAGCTTTCACATCATAGAATGGCGCTTATGCCCCTTTTCGCGCCTTCAAGGTTTGTTTTGGTGCTTTTAGGGCAGATTGAAGATTTTGTGATTTCTCTCCTTGGATTTTGTGATGTTCGATTGCATCAGCCAATGATTAGGTGTTGATGATAGAGTAGATGATTTAGTGACCTCATGATAGGCAAGATACACTAATGATATTTTTTTGACCTCATGATAGGCGAGAATCAAAACAAAATGTTGATGAGATTTGATGAAATTCTCATTAGGATTGATAGGTTGATTGATTGATGTTTGATTAATTTGCTAATTTGATTTGATTGATATGTTGATTTGCGATGTTTGAAAAATGATAGGAGACATATTTAGATAATCTTCAATCTAGAGAGCGATTCCTACTGACATGGGAGATGATTCCACAACTATCTCATGTTGAGAGATGTGGTTTGTCTTCATTGATTGATATGCGTCGGGTTAGGATTAATTGAGAATTGTTGATAGCATTCGTGGAGAGGTAGCATAGAAACCACAACACTTTCCATTTTCCTATTGGAGAGATGAATGTTACGCTAGAGGATGTGTACAAGATTTTGCGGATTCTTGTAGATGGTGACATCATGACCTATGATTCTACCTATCAGGGAGGTACAAATGTGTTATGCCAAATTTTCCATGATGATCAGATTGTTGGATGTTGCATGTCATGGCTGGAGATATTTTCTAGTGATGTACCTTTTCCTTCTATTCTTGTGGGATTTTTCGGTGGCTTCTTATGTCTCGACAAGAGGGAAAAGGGATTTTCCATTGGTTGGGGTTGTACTTTGGAGTAGATGATCTAGTTTGGGACTTGGTTTTCTTGAGGGTCATGTTTTCTTGCACACCTATATCATGATCTACACCAAGTTGTATATCTGAGAGGAGCCAACTTGTCTACAAGAGTTACATTGCTCCAGGTCTAGGCCTGGGAGCACATTGTGGTGACATGGCTAGAGACAGATAGATTTTGGCCATTTGGGAGGCCTTATATCTATTGTTATGTAGGTGCACTTGTCCAACATAAGCTGGGAAAACTGGAGTATTGGAGGCGAGTGCTCGATGACTTGGATGAAATTACCTAGAGGCCATATGTGGACTATGAGCAGTGGGTCGAGCATCACTTAGAGTTTCCTTATTTCATGACTACTACATACCTTATTGGATGGACTCGGTATATCATCAAGAGATTCCTATTGCTGAGAGTGTTGAGGCAGTATGGCAGAGTTTAGGGGATGTTGCAAGGATCAACGCTATATGCCCACAGATAGCAAGATATGACTGAGTGGGGACCGACATTGTCCTATGATGCTACATGTGATGAGTATCTGCATTTACAACCAGTGATCTGGGATTATCATCTAGATATTGTCGATGGATATATGAGTGAGGAGTACATAGTGTATTTTGGTCAGCATCTATTTCTGAGACTTTCAAGTCATGATGAGCCCATGCTGACATTTGAGGATGATGAGGACAGACCACCTAGACAACAACGAGGCAAAGGTAGCAGAGATGATGAGGAGGGAGAGGGTGGAGATGAGGGTGAGGATGATGATGGAGGAGATGATGGAGGTGATGACGGTGGTGGGGGAGATGGAGGAGGTGGTGGTCATCCCAGTTTCAATGCTAGAGTGCCTCACAGGAGGCGATCCTTGGCGGCAGCATCACAACAACGTGTACATATACACTTGCCTTCACAACAACAGCAGTCATAAATCAATGCTTTGCATGCATACGTTCAAACTGTTTAGGGGCAGTTGACACAGGCACAGGGCCAACTATAGGCATAGACACAACTGTTGACTCAGGTACAAGAACAACTCTTATAGGCCCACGGGCAGATTCAGATGCTGACAGCTGAGAGGGATGCTTCCTGACGGCAACTGACACAGGTACAGGGCCAAGGATAGATACAGGGGCAGGTTGCAAAATTGACCACTGAGAGAGATGCACTGAGACGATGGGTTGAGCCAGTAGAGGCCATTATGGAGAGGTTGCAGCATGCTGCCATGGCTACGAGATCTACAGATTATTTTAGGGAGATATGTCACACCTCTCAAGAGGCTTAGTTTTATAGGGATCAATATCATGAGTTGGTCCCTCCTGAGCGGCGAGAGAGCTTCACTCAATCTCAAATTAGTAGATCTTAGTCTCAGATAGTGAGCATGGGTGTGACAATCATTACCAGGGGATTAGAGGGGTCTAGGTGCGGGTCCCTCAAGTGCAGCAAGGGTACAAGTTTAGTGAGGCCAACAGCATCTGGGGGTAGTACCACATAGTTTCTATCATTTTATGTTATATCATGATGTATACACTGAATCTTGATATCACCATTTTGATGTTGTATTTCATGACATTCAGATATCCTTGTACATTTGATATGTTTTGAGATATATATGCAGTGATGATGATGATCCTATGTGGTTATGCTTGTTGATTTATTATGGATGTATTTAATTTCCATGTCATGTATGTTATGCGATGTTTTATGATGATGATATTATATGTGATGGATGCAATATGTGTTATGATCCTATGGTTTTATGAAAATGTCTACGTGCTATTTTTTTTGTATTTTTCTAATGCAATTGATGTATGATGTGATGGATGTAAGATGATGTTAATGCAAAGATGAATGATTCTAATAATGAATGATTTTATATGATTCTATGGATGTATGATAAGCATGGTAACTTATATTTTTATATTTTTTTGATGCAAATATTATGATCTAATGCATGTATGGAATGAATGAATGATAATTTACATGTGTTGATGCCTAGGATGCATGACTAAATGGTTATGGATGAAAATGATATGATCAATGCATTTATTTTTCTTTGGTTTTCATAATGAAAATATATGATCGATGACTTAAATGAATTCCTAGATGATATGATAAAGCTATGATTGATGTCCTAATGCTCATGCCTCTAAATGATGTTTTTGGTAATGTAAAATGTACTCAATCTGTTAATGATAGAAATAACATCAGCCTTGAAAAAACTATAAATTTCATTACAACAACCAAATATAAATGCAACCTAGATATGAAATTCTAATAATGGAATAGTGACATCCCAGTGATTTATCATGCTTATTGTCATCATTGAGCATTTAAAAATGTTCAAAGTGAGTATAAACATCGATGGTATAATTAGACCATGATGACCTGAGTACTACTTCCATGATGTTTGATAGTGCAAGTTAACACAAGAATCTAGGTATAATTGGACCAAGATGACCAGAGCATTCCTTGTGTAAACAAACAAGAGTTAACTATTTTCCTATGTGAATCTAGAATGTCATCATTAATACTTTGTAGAGCACATCCCACAACAATTCTCATAGTAATAATGATTAACTCACAGGCAGCAGACAAAGAAAATATCATTCTCGATCATAGCTTTTCTAGTTCTTTGACATCCTTGAATTGCTCCTAAGAAATGATAACATCAATCTTAATGCAAAAAATTTGAACACTCATTTGGAAGTGGTAAAACCATGATTCAGAATAGCATCATCCTTGTAACCTTGATTTTCTATTATTTTTGGGATTTTTCAATTTTCTACTTTTTAGGTGTTTGCTAAGATTTTGACCAAGAACCTAACCTAAAGACCTATCCTAGGGGTCTCGAGGGCTGATCAAAGATAAGCCTTGCCTATGTTATACACGCAGAGACCACGTAGTTTGACCGACTCAACTAATTTACAAGACTAGGATATGAATAGACACATAATTACAACCAACTGCGACAACGCAATTCGACAAGGTGACTTTGTTTTTGGCTTTTTTGCATTTTTTACCTATTTTTGGATTTTCTGATGTGACAAGGATGTTTGATGTGTTTTCAATGGTGATTTATGTTCAATGTTTGATTTCACTATGATCATTTTTTTTGTTGTGTTTTTCCTCCTGATGTTTGTCTATTTGTTTAAGCTCAAGATTTGTTGCCCCTAGTGAGTTCAGGATTTTGCCCCCAATGGAAACAAGCCAGTTGTTTATGGATATATACAATGATCAAGAAACTAAGGTGAGACATGACCAACATGGAAAGGTATGCATATGCAGCTCGAATGAAGGATGTGGAAGGTAATGGTACCAAGCCAGTGATCAACACGTGTTCTCATAGAGGAAGAAGCCAACCTATCACAAATAGTGCCTGTTGTTAGGTTTTCACCAATTGCTTTTATTGCACTTTTTCAGATTTTCAGATTTTTTTGTATTTTTCATTTTTTTGATTTTTTTGTTGCTACCAAGATGTCTATTTGCTAGGTTTTCACCAAGGTAACCATTTTTCCAGGACATTTTCCAATGTTTTTGGATTTTTCAAGACTTTTTCTGATGTTTTTGGATTTTTTCAAGACTTTCACAGATGCAGCGGCTGAATTATGCATAGAATTTCTTGAGATGAAGACTATTCATGGGTTCCTCAAATAGATCTCCTTCTAGCATGGATAGCTGATATGCTCCTGAGCCATAAACTGATACAATGACAAAAGGCCTGAACCAATTTGGTTCAAATTTTCTTTTCTTCTCTTTGTCTTGGTGATTGCATGGGTTCTCCTTCAATACTAAATCACCAACTTGGAATGTTATGGGTTTGACCTTGTGGTTGTAATTTTTAGACATCTGTTGTTGGTAGGCCTTTAGGTGATTCATCAAATGTTGGTGCCACTCATCTAACAGTTCTAGTTCTTGCAATCTAGTGACCCGGTAATCTTCACTAGGGATGATACCTTTCAAGGAAACCCAGAGCGATGGTATTTCAACTTTAATAGGTACAATGGCCTTAGACCCATATACCAAAGCACATGGTGTAGCTCTTGTCGGTGTGCAAATACTAGTGCGGTATGCCCACAAAGCAGGGTTTAGTTGAATGTGCCAATCACGTCCTGTGTCATTGACAATTTTCTTCAAAATCTTTAGAATAGTCTTGTTGGAAGCCTCTGCTTGACCATTCCTCTGGGGATAATATGGTGTAGAGAAGTGATGTTGGATATTGAACTTCTCACACAATTATTGCATGTCTTGATTTTTGAACAGTCTCCCATTGTCAATGGCAATGGATTGGGGAATGCCATATCTACAGATGATGTAGTTAAGGATAAATGATGAAATTTTCTTTCCTATGATGTTGTTTAAAGGAACAGCCTCAATCCACTTCATGAAGTATTTTAAATTTGTGATGATAAAATTGTGTTTGTTTGATGAAGATGGATGAATTTTACCAACAAGATCTAATCCCCATTGACAAAAGGGCCATGTGGATGCAAAAGGTTGAAGTTCCTATGCTGGTGCATGGATGATATTGTTGTGAATCTGGCATTTCTGACATTTCTTCACAAACTGGAAAGACTCTTTTTCTATAGTTGGCCAATAATATCCTAAATGAAGAAGTTTCTTGGCTACAGTTAGGCCACTTGAATGTGTTTCGCAGATACCATCATGGACTTCTCGTAAAGCTATTTTAGACTCATCGTGTTCCAAACATCGTAGGAGAGTTCCATCAAGACCTCGTCGATATAGTAGATCCACTATAAGTGCATGTCAGGTGGCTCAACAAACGAGATTGCATTTTTGGTTTTGTGACAAGTCAGGTGGAAGAGTGTTATCTTTCAGGTAGGTATAAATTTCACTCTAGATCAAGTTATTGGTATTAGATAGGTGAGAGATAACATGGGACTCAGTATCGTCATAAGTAGGGGAAAACAATTGCTTCACCAAGAACTCGTAATGACTTCTTTTCTCTGGAATTTGTAACAAGGAAGCAATAGTAGCCATGGCGTCAACGACATTATTGTCCACTCTTGAAATCTATTCAAATTTGATATCCATAAAATATTTCTTGAAATCATCTAGAATTCTCTTGTAAGGCATCAATTTTTCATCCCTTTTTTGATAATCATCATTGACTCAGTTAATGACTAACTGAGAATCTCCATACACTTGTAATTCCAGGACTTTCCATTCTACAACTGTTTTGATGCCAATGATTAATGCTTCATACTCAGCCATGTTGTTGGTACAAGGGAACATTAGTCTGTATGATTTTGGTACGGTATGTCCTTGTGGAGTGACAAATAGGATTCTGGCTCTTGATCCATGTTGGGTGTGTGATCCATCAAAGTATAGTGTCCACTATCTTGCAGCCAAGGTAAGAACATCAACATCTGGAAATTCAATGTGTAAAGGATGATTATCTAGTAATGGTTCCTCCACTAACTGGTCAACAATTGCTTGTCCTTTTATTACCTTCCTATCTACATATTGGATATCAAATTCACTGAGTATCATGACCCATTTATCCAATCTCTCTGTTAGGTTTGCTTTGTTGAGGAGATATTTGAGAGGATCAATTTTAGCTATCAACTTGATGATGTGAGTTAGCATGTAGTGTTGTAGTTGTTGGGTAGCAAATACTATTGCTAGACAAGCATTTTCAATGGAGGTATAGTTGATCTCATAGCCATTTAGCGTCTTGTTGATGTAATAGATTGATCATTTTTTTCCTGTTGAATCTTCTTGTGCTAATAAGGCTCCCAATGATGTCTCTGTTGTGGTAATATATAATAGTAGCAGCTTCACTTCTATTGGTGGTACTAGGATAGGAAGATTCATTAAATATTATTTCAAATGGTTGAAGGCTCCTTCACATTTCTCATCCCATCAGAAGGAAACATTTTTATGTAGCAGATGAGTGAAGGGATGGGTCTTATCTACCAACTATGAAATGAATCTGTGAATTGATTGAAACCTCCCTTGTAGAGAACGAAGTTGACTAATGTTCTTTGGTGGTGGAATTTCCATAATAGCTTTGACTTTAGCTGGATCTACCTCAATCCCTTTTTCTAATACTATGTAACCCAGGAGTTTTGCTAACATCACTCCAAACACACATTTCTTGGGATTTAGCCTTACATTGAATTTCTCCAGTCTGGTGAATATTTTATCTAGGAATTCCAAATGTCCTTCCCTGGTATATGATTTGGCTAATAAATTATCCACATAATCTTCCATGAAAGTATGCATCATATCATGAAAGATTATTGTCATGGCACGTTGGTAGGTAGCTCCTACATTCTTCAAGCCAAACGGAATAACATTCCAATAGAAGGTTCCCCATGGACAAGTAAAGGCCATTTTATCTTGATCTTCTGGGGCTATTTTGATTTGGTTATACCCAGAAAATCCATCCATTAGTGATAGCATGCCATGTCTTGTCGTCAAGTCTACTATGATATCTATATTGGGCAGAGGAAAGTCATCCTTAGGACAAGCTTTGTTAAGATCTCAGAAATATGTGTAGATGTGAATGTTGTTGTTAGGCTTTGAAACTAGTACTATACTGGAGATCCACTCAACATTGTCAATGGGTCTGATGAATTCAACATCTAACAATTTCTTCAACTCTGCCTTTACCAATAGGCGATATGGGGGTGCATTTTTCTCAACTTCTTCTTGACTAGTTTCACTCCTGGAGGTAATGATATATGACACATGATGATTTTTGGATCAATTCCTGGCATCTCAACATATGACCAAGCAAAGTTGATTTGTTTTTCTGTGAAAATTTTGAGAAAGATTGGCTTTTTTTGGTCTGTTAAAGATGTTGCTAGATGGATAGTCTTCATTGTCTCTTCATTTCCAATGTTCACAAACTACATAGGTTCAATCAAGACTTTTGATCTTTCCTTAAAAAAATTTGGGAGAGTATCAAATCTTCCATCCTTTGATGCCTTAGAGAGGTTTTTACCATCAGATGCGCTTTTTATTTTTACTTTTTCTAGATCTAACACTGCCATTGAATGGTTTTCAACAACAAATCTATTTCCTGTATCATTCATTTTGCAGGTGGAAGATTTGATACTCCTTTGTATGGAAGCCTTGCTATGATGTTAATTAGTGGAATATATTTTGGGATTGTCAGCAAAGAGGAAATTGGCAATGACATCATCATTTGAAAATGTAGGGATGTCAAATGGCTCGATTAGGTCCCAATCTATAAGCTCAAGATGTACTAAGGGTAAGCAGTCACCAGACGGGTTAAGATTAGAAATTGTAAGGGTTCGGATAGTGGTGTCTTCAATTTGTCCAATAGCAAAATTAAGGTCTAGAAGGTAACTCTCCTCTGAATTATTTGTTTCACTCTGAGTTGAATCATCTTCACTAGAATCATCAAGGTGTTGCAATCCAAATTCAAATGGTCTAGAACTTGACACTTGTCCTTATTCGAGTAGGGATGCATATTTGTGTACTACATTAATATCCTTGTCATGACAGGACTCTTCTGATAGTGAATCCCACTCATATTCATTGGAATTAGTCTCATGCTCTTTGTTGGCTTGTACCTATAGCATTCTTTCAACCACCTTTTCTTTTGTGTCCTCTTTATAACCTAGACTAGTCTTATCTTTTGGATTAATTAAAATGGGTTGAATTGTCTCTATAATTCCCTCTTTTCTTTTACCCATAAGACCTTTTCCCTCATATCCCATCTTTTCCAAAATGGTGAAACCTTTTCCATATTGAGTTATTTGTAAAGTTGCAGTTTCTACTTGGGATTCTTCTTCAACTTTATAAAGCTAGTTTAGGATGTCTTTGTCTCCTACTTCATCAAAGCTGGTGCTTTCTTTTATAAACCGACCATCAAATTTGGTAACTGGTTGTGGGGTCTACTGCGTTGATGTGGAGGGTTGTCCATATGATTTTGGAGAAGAAAAGTGTGAAAGACATACGGACCGTTCAAATAAGTATTCACCAACACCTTTGTCTTTGACGTGGACTTTTTTATTGAATTGTTTTGACAAGGTATTCAATTGGGCTTCAAGATTTAAGGAAGTGGAGGGAGCAACTTCTTCTTTCTTCTCAAAGTGCTTAGATGTGGAACTAGATTGAATTTCATGATTTTTGGAGAGGACCAACTGTTTGGATGAGGAACTTGACTAGCTTTGATCATTGGAAGTAGTGGAAATGGAAGCTTCTCTATTATGAGGCACAAAGATATCTTGGACAGATTTCAGTGTATTATAATACTGAGGACTATTTGAATCAGCTGAAATGATAATTTCCTGGCCACCACAAGGAAATTTTAAACATTGGTGGTATGTTGAAGGAACCGCTTGCATTTCATGAATCCATGGTCAACCCAATAGTATGTTATAGGTCAAATCCTTGTCTAAGACTTGGTAGATTACATCTTTATGGATTGGTCCCACTTGAATAGGTAGGATGATTAACCCCTGTGAAGCTCTTTCCTCATCATCATATGCTTTTATGGTAATATTTTTCTTTGAATCAATTGCATTCTCAAAAAATCCCAAGGCACAAACAATCTTTAAAGTGCATATATTCAAGTCGGCTCCTCCATCTATTAGGATGTGTTTGACACGATGTTTACAGATTAGGACTTTGATATGGAGAGTATCACTGTGGGGATGAGAAATGTATGTGTCATCATTTTTGGAAAAGGATAGGCAATGTGGCGTGGTTAAATGTCCCACCATGGCTTCGAATTTACAAACTTCCAGATTCGTTGGCACTGTTGTGTCTACTAGGGCTTTTTCCAAGATCTCTTTATGGGCAAGTGAAATCTTGAGCAATTCCAATATTGATATTTGTACAGGAATCTTTTGTAATTGGTCCACTATGTTGTATTGATTGGATGATGTTACAAGTGTTTTAGATGAACCTCCTTTTAAGACACATTTGCCATGTGCTCTTGTGGTCACATTCACTGGTACACTATCTTGTTTCCCATTTATTTTGATGACATTGATTTGAGTATCATTTTCATTCATGTCTGGTTTGGTTTCATTGATTTTCTTTTCAAGGATAACAATGTCTTGTTCTTGTTCGATTGGAATATCATAGATCGGATTATCGTTTGCAATAATGTTTTGGCGATCATGGGTTTCCAAGGTATTCATTTGATTTTTTGCTATTGAGATATGATTTATGATAGTATCATGGACATAGTTTACATTCTTTTCCTTGTCATTTGTCGTAGAGGATTCCCCTAGTTTTCCATAGTTCAGTAAGGGATTTTTGAATGCTCCATGATCTGCATTTGTTTCGAGTCTTTCTATTCATATGATTTTGGCATCTATCAAGTCTTGTATTTTATGTTTTAATTGCATGCAGCTATTCGTTTATCAATGAAATTCACAATAATAGGCATCATTCCACCATGACGATTTTACTTTAGGCTCAAAGCCTCAAGTGTCAGGTACTGTTATGAGGTTATTATCAAGAAGTTCCCTTAATGTAGATTCATGTGATTGACCTAAAGGAGTGATTTTTTTGCGATTTGATTGTGTTTGATATGGTGGAGGTTTTGATGGGGTGTTACCTTGATTGTGACCACTTTGATTATTGGACAAGGAGATATTCTAATTAGTGCCTTGATTGATATTTTGATCCACCTTGGTTGTGGTTCCTGACAAGTTAAATATTGGTTTAGCATTATGTGTTTCGGTGGTACCATCATTCGCATTTTTGTTCCTTGTCCAAAATTTGGGTTTTTCATTGTTATGATGGTTAGATTAACTCGCATTGTTTGATCCTTCATTGTGAACTTTCAATAACCCTCTTTTGACTAAGGCTTCCTAAATTTTGACACCGTTTTATACCATCTTCTCGAAGCTAGGGGGACATTGCAATTGCAATCTATAGCTCATTTCATTGTTAAGGTTATCGATAAAGATTTCCATCTTTTCTTGTTCGGGTATAGGACGAGCGTAATGAGCGAATAACCTTCTCCACCTTTGGAGGAATACGAGAAAAGATTCTCCTTGTTTTTGTTTGGTGTTACAAAGATCCTTCATGGTTATCTCATGTGCAATATTGTAGGAATATTGTGTGATGAATTTGTTAACCAGTTCTTTGAAGGATTTTATGCTTGGTTGTAACTTCAAGAACCATTCCATGCAATGGCCCCCTAGAGTACAAGGAAAGAGTCTCATTAAGTATGTCTCCTCATGAGCGAACTCGAGACTCATGGTTCGAAACTCTCACACATGGTCTATTAGATCAGATTTCCCATTGTATTTTTTGTATTTTGGTAAGTCACAATTTGTGGGAAATGGTATCATGTTTAAGCTTCTATCAAAGGGATAGGGACAAATATCTCGCAATAGGTATCGTTTCAGAGTCCCCCCTTGCGTATCTTGGAGTTATTGTTGAGGGTTTTTCATCTGATTTGTCAAGGTAGTCATTTGATCTGCGATAGGTGTTTCAGTTTTCTTTGCAATACTCTTCAATTTATTGAAATCAAAGTCATTAGGTAACTTAACCCCTTGGTTGGCTAACATCAAAACGTATTTCTCCCCATCCTTTTCAAAGATTCTTTCTAGGAGTTTATGGAATTTGGGGTCTTGATTCGCTTGTTCGATTTCTTCTTTTGTTATCTCCTCTGTTTCATTTTGGGAAATCTTATGAAAAGGATTTTCTTTTGGTTCAACCATAATGTTTGGAGGTTCACTTTCTTTGTCCTTAAGTTTTTGTTTTTGGGATCTTGTTAAAATAAATACAAGTGACTAAGGTTTTACTAAATTTTTATCATTATTTGAGAGTTCCAAGGGAATACCTAGGTCGAATAGAATGATGAATTCTATTGATGTAACTAAGGTGACAAAATTTGATACAAAGTGTATTGTTTCAATGATGAAGGATAATAAACCTTGGTGGGGAAACTCAACTTGGTGATCAAATTTGGGTGTTGATGATGATGGGAACTTTTAGATGTTTGACCAAAGTTTAGGTAAAGTCTTTCACTTGGATAAGTCAATTTTAACAAGGTTTTAGACTCTAAGGATAATTCCAAACTTGAGGAGATTTTGAAATTTTGGTTCCAATTGTGAAAATGTGGATGAATTTTTCTTTCCTAGACAAGATGTTCGAATCTTTGGAAGAGTCTTGTATTTTTCCAATAATAGAATGAATAGAAGTTGTGGTTGTTCCTTGAAGCTTTTCTATAAAAATTGAAGAGCAATTTTTCCCTAAAGTCGTAAAGCATGGAAAGACATTTTTGACGATCCTTTGGACTAAGAGTTATGGGTTTTGGTTTTCAAATTTTAATCTTTCGTGAAACCATTGGATAAAAACCATGTTTAGACTCTTGTCAAGGCTAAAAATGACCCTGGACTGGAAATGTATTTGAATTCTGGTTTCAAAATGACGAATGGGAATTATATTCAGCTCTTTATTTTTGGATTTTGGTGGAAGCGCCATTACAGTGGGTGGAAGCACCAAAAAGGGAGAATCACTACAAAAAAGCTCAGAGGAACCACAAAATGGCTAGGAGGTGACACATAATTGGGTGAATCCTCCATTGAATAGGTCAGGTGCACCACAGAATGGCTAGGAGGCTCTAGAATTTTGGGTCAATGCACTGGTAAATAAGGTGGAAGTGTTGTAATAGAGGGTGAATGCATTGGAAAAATTGGTGAAATCACTATAGAAATCAACAAAAGCGTTGAACAAGGTATGCAAGAACTTGTTTCTAGTTTGTTTGATTTTTCTAGTTTTTGGTCAAAAGACGGTTTGTTCCAGATGATGTATTCTAAATCGCAGTTTCGGTAGTTTTTCCATTGTGTAAAGTTTCATTTGAGGTTTTTTTTAGAACAATTTGACAAGCACAATCAAGCACAACGTACATTCCCTAGGGCTATGTTAGACTATATTCTCTTAGATTCCACACGGGTTTTACCCCAACTGCACTTATCTTTAGCAGATGAATTTAGAAGCTTGGCCACATGGGCTCCCCCTTACATTGCACTCACTTCTCAGGTTGACCAAGCTTCCAACCTCCATGAAACTCCCATGAAAAACTGATCATCTCTACTAAAGACTGTGAGAATGTGGATGCCTTCACAACGACCGTTGTTGTACCAAAAGAATAGATAAAGGATTTGGCCAATTCTATAACAAGGGTTTTAGTAAGGACTTTTCATTCGTAGTAGTTGATCCATCGAGATGAGAGACCATTTCTGCCCTTCTTGTTGAAACCAACCGCGTGATATTAGCTTTTATTCCAATATCCACATTTATATCCCTGCTAGAAATACTCTTGGCTTTAGAGTGTTACTGGTTGATTCATTCCCTTGGGTGAGTCCTTTTTCCCCAAGGTAGGCCCTCTAGGATAAACAAAAGCGAGAGAATACCCACAGTTCAATCCTCTTTATTATGCATGAATAAAGAGAGAACCCTTGTTGTATACCCTACTCACACTCACAAATTAACAAAGAATGGGTCTGGCTTTTTGGTCACCTAGTTAAGGGGAAAGCATATGCCTACCATTCCAAACATGCAACAAACATGGTGTTCATTTCTTGTTAATTAATCTATGTTCCTAATTTAAGCACAAAGGAAAGACATAAAATTCAGCCCCTGCATGAAATTTATCATTAGTTTATCATAGCTTTTTCTTTGACAAGTGTTCTAGAGTTTCAGCAAAGGTCTTTGACAACATTTTGTGCAATCTGCAAAACAGAGAAACTAACATCAGTTTTCATTCTCAGAAAAAATTATAGAAATAATTTAAAGCGCTATAACAATAAGCAGAAGCGCCAAAAAGACAGAAGCGTAACATAATTAATTAAAAGCACCACAAAAAAGGGCCAAAGTGCCACAAAAAGGGTCAAAGTCCCAGAGAAACTCCCTGAAGCACCCCAAAATGGCTTGGAAGCACCGAAGAAATCCTTTGAAGCACCAGAATAGTTGGTGTAAGCGCTAGATAATTTTTCGTAAATGTCAGAAAATTACACGGTTATGCCAGAAAACCACATGTCTAAGCCTATAAAACAAACTTTCTAGAAAATATGAAATAACAAGGGCTAGGCCCCATGGTGGGCACCAATTTATGTGTGTAAGAAAATATGCATGAATTATATCAAAACAACACACTTAGATGGAAAGTATTATAGTAAGGAAATCTAATTTAATTAAACACAATTCAATAAAAAAAATCCTTAAAAACTTCTCATCTTCCTCTAATCCCAAATGTCTTGGTAATTTATGCTCTAAGATCTTATTCTTGCACAAATCACTGAGATTTCATCTAAGAAACAAGTATCCTATTTATCCATAATGCAAAATCTAAATCTACATCTACATGATTGAATGATTCAGTTGGATGAAATGATAAAATGATATGGTGAAGTGGACTATTGTATAAAATGTGATATGTAAATGATGCAAAACAAAATTAAACTAATGGAAATGAAATGGAAATGATCCTAAATGTTGCTTAAACTAAGAAACACCTAAAGGATCCATGATTCTAAACTAATTGCTAATCTATTCTAAATGTTGAATAGGAAATGCAAAACTAAGCTCTCAAAATGCTAAATGAAATCCTGCAAAGTAATATTATGCAAATGCTCCTTGTTGAAAAAGTTTTAAATGGGCCTCAATTTATAGATTTTTCCAAGGTATTGGGTGAGTTGGCAACCATGAACGATTAAGATTTGGTCTGCAGAAATCAACGGTGAAATGAGAAGGATGAAGAAAACAAGGCAATTGTTCCCTTTAGTAAAACCATCTTTCCAAGTGTAAGAAGGAATCATGTGAATGAAGAAACCATGTGTCTTGAAGGTGGTTAAATTGTTGAGAGTAAATATCCAATTTATGAAAATAAGAATAATTATTTTCATGTGACACATGGTGAGTTGGTGGGTGAGGTGGAAGGTAGTTAGAGAAATATGTAGAAATGTGACAAATTTGAATTTAAAAATTCAAATTTAATGAGAGGGAACAACTAAAATAAAACAAATTATTTGGATTTTTTTATTTCAATTAAATCATGAAGAGGATGAATTAGAATAGAGGAATTAAGAAAATTAGGAACTATGTAAATAAATTTTCAATTTATTTATATAGTAGAAGAAGAAGGATTTCATTAATTAAATAATCAATATTTAATTAATATTTTCCAGACCAATTTTGAGTGTATACATATATCAATAATGTAACTATCATGGTACAATTCAGAATCAAATGTGTGTATCAATCAATGTATACAATGCCCACGGGGCTATAAAAAATGGAGCCTATGGATCTCAAAAATATGAGCTAGCCCTGATGGCTGCTCCCCTCACCTAGCTATCTCTCTAGCTGGTCCTGCCTCTATCCTATTTGTTGTGAGAACTCGGGCACCCAAGCCACTCGAGGCACTACCTGATGATAATGAACTTGATAATACTTGACCTCTCTAATGGCATCGTGGTACATCTGTGCGGGCGGGGACTGTCCTACCCTATATGCTCTCCAACTACTGGCATCTACTAGTCTCTCCTGCCAACTACAACTTGGTAGCCTGTCTCTGCTGCATGGCCTAATCACACTCTGTTGTCAAGGCCTGGACCTACTGCCGAGCCTAGTCTCTCTCAACCCTCAATTTCAGAACATATGCCTGAAGCTACTAAATCAAAATAGCCCTCTAGTCGGGCTGAGGTGGTGGTGGTGGCGATGACGATTGCTAATCCCTAAGGGCATCTCTCTGTTGATGCTCATCCCCTTGATCTCTCTACCCTCACTAGTTTGGAGGTGGTCTACCTCATCTGTCTCTATCTCCGTCGTGGTCTCCTCATCCTCCTCACCCCTGCTCCCACCCTGTTGTCTAGCCTCAAGGTCTTCTCTGCAATAAAATTGTCCCTAACACTATCAATTTGATGGGAGACCAAAACTAGTCAATATACACCTATGTAGTACCAGGGTCTTCCTTCCCTTGATCATATGGCCATGACCTGGCTACCAGCTACCTAAATGAATCCACCACATCCTCTGGTGGGATCGGCTAACCCCATGTCATCTCCCTGGTGGTCCTGACAAATGTGGCCACATACTAGTTGTTTGGCTTGTCCTGAATGTCACCAAACTGTCTCACTACCTGATCTGGTAGCTAGCGCTTAATCATCATGTGCTCTAAGCCCTGCATCAACCTATCCTACCTCGCATAAAAGAGCTACTATACATCATTGTACCATGCAGGTATCCCTAGCCAAGGCCTCCATGTGAAAGTGGTCATCTCATTAATGACCCTCCTCCAATGAGGGATGTCAGCCTGTCCTGTGTGGGAAAAATTAAGACCACCCCTGTATCACCACACTGTTAGGTTATCAGGCTCCACATCAACCACTATAACCCATGGGTGAAGCACGACAATGTGCTCTCAGGCCCAGATGTGTAGAAGTGTAACCCCGGCTCTGATGACTCTACTATCATAGTATGCAAACTTGTGCAAATCAAGGTAAAGTGAGGCCAGTATCACTGGTCCCCACACAAAGCAACACCTCCTGAAGAGAATCTACTCCCAAGCTAGACCCCATCCCAGACTGAAGTACCCGCCCCACCAATATGGAGCTACAAGTCCTGAAATAATAGCCGCCACAATCAATTGAAAGGTGGACACCCGACCTCTGTAACAATCAAGCTCAATCTGTCCCTCGACAAACATAATCTCATATAGCCCCATAATCTCATAGCACACATCTGTGTCGATGTCCATGTCATAAATGACCCTCTCACCATGGATGGGAAATCGAAGAATTTTCTAGACGTCCTCTAGTGTGATGGTCGCCTCGCCTGTGGGAAGATGAAAAGATAATGTCTCGTTGTGCCATCTCTCTGCTAGCACAATCATCATGCCTAAGTGTGTCCTGATAGGAGGTTCATACACGACATACCATAAGCCAATCGCTCCAAGGTGCTCCTAAAGCAACTTGTGCAATCCAAATAGTCTTCTCAGTACCGAGGATCAATGCTCACGTGAATATAAAATCTCTCTATCCTCCTACATCAATAAAGCAACAACGTCAAGTTTCATAAAAAATTTGGGTCCCGTTCAAAGTTTTTGCAACCAAAACAACAAAGGTGTCACTATTTGAAAATGCGTCGTTGTTTGGAAACTCCAAACTATGCCATTGGAGGCCCCAAATTGCAAACTTTGATGCAGCATCGCAGTTTGACCGTGCATTTGTTTGACCCAAAAACACTAAACTCCTAATTGACCCGCAACGACGTCATTTGCATATGTGATGCACTTTGGATTTTGAACCCTAAATCCCTAACTAGACCACGGTGGTGCCATTTGCAATAGTGATGCATTTTAAGGCCATGTGGTGCCAATTTCACCCTTTCAGCAGTGCCAAACTCCACCATTGGACTAGTTTGACTTTCTAAGCCTAATAAATGCACACAAAAATTGAAAGCATAAGTTGGGTTAGGGTCACATACCGGTGGTCCTACACCTGGAAGTTGTTGGTAGACTCGCACTTGCTCAAAGATGTGTCGGGGAAGCACTCTTTGTGCCATCTCACATGAAGGTCAAAGCTCAAAGTCAAGAAATTTCTAAAGGCTAAGTATGCAAAAGAATTGAAAGTGACCTCTCAAGGGCTATTTAAGCATGAAAATTAAGGTTTTTTGACCCTATTTAGCTGTTAACCTAGGGTTTTGTGCCCCTGATCCCATTTTCACCCAACCGAGGCTCATTTTGCATCTTTTTTCCACATTTTGGCACAATTTTGGCATCCTAGAGCCTTTCTGGACCTGTCAAACAACTTGTCCTCTTTTTTCATGAGATCACTCAAAAATCCAAATTTTCGTCCAATCTCTTGAGGGGGCAGTATACCAGTGTAATTCGTTCACTGGGGCAGCAATGGGGCATCTGAAATTTTTTTTTTTTTTTTAATTTTGATCTCGACAAGTTTATTCTTTGAACCAATGCAGTGGGTACGTTGCTTCAAAGAGGGGCAAAATGTAGACACATAAAATATACAAATTGATCTCATGCACTTGATCCTGATTTACTAACACCAGTTCATCTTGAATCATCTCCTTTACTAACAATTTAATCGAATAACCCATATTTGATTAAATTCATCATACTTCATCTTTAATTAAATAAATCAATTTTATCTAATTAAATCACTATCTTCTATTAATTAAATAAATCATTTTGTTTGATTAATCCTACCATCCCTCTTTTAATTAAATAATTCATTTTATTTAATTAAGTTATAAAATCATCTATTTTAAATTAAATTAATTAATCTTCATTTGATTTAATTCTAATACCATCCTCTTTAATTAAATAAATCAAAACTTTATTTCATTAAGTCTAATTCATTATTCCTCTCATCTTGATTTATTTAAATCCAAAAATCTAAATCTAAATGTCAAATTAGACTAATCTCCATTTAAGTTAATCAAATCCTGATTAATCCTAACATTAATCCCTCAAATCCTCTAGATTTTGCAACTTGTGCAAGTAAATCAATTTAGCGATTTATTAAATCTCCTATTTTCATTCAAAAGTGCATTAAGTTGGAATATTCCTCAAATTTGAAAATCTCCCCCCAGAAGGACTTGTGCATCCAACAAGGCATTAAAGGCCTCTTACATGTCATTTTTCTTGAGCCAAGTGGCATTTAAGTCTTCTTTCATCTCCCTCCAACATGTCACTTCTTCAAATTCAAATATCCACCTAATAGCATTTATGTGCACATTCATCAAAATGTGCTCCACCTCTCTCCATTCACATGTTGACAAGTGGCATTTTGTTATAGGTTGATGTTTTGTCCCACATTCATCCTTTTGGCTCATTCTTCCATCATTCTCTTCTATAAATAGAAGGATCTTTTACTAAATTTGGATCCACAACTTTAGGAAACATTATTATCTTCATGTTTTGAGCAATTTCATCCATTGTCATCCATTTTCATAGTTCTTCATCATTTCATGGCTAGGTTATGGAGAAATTTCATCCAAGAGCATCAAATTTGCATCATTGATCATCACCAATCTTGTGAGGAATTGGGAAAGGGTTATTTTCCACATCAAAATAGCACCAATTCCCCCATGGGATTGATATTTTGTTTATTTTGAGCAAGATTAGATAGCTTTCAATTTTTTTACTTGTTTTTTTTCTTGTTCTTGACATTTAAAATGAATCTTATGGGGAACGATGGTTTTAACTTGCATAATGGACTAATATTTTATTGTTTGTTTGTGTTTGTGCAGGTCTAGGATCACCATTCATAGATAGGATTTGGATTTGTGGTAGCAGGTGATAAGGGCTCATGAGATGGAGTGGTTGGATCTTGAGTGTCAAGGGGATCATCGGATGGAATGGATGGGGGACTATGATCTTGAGGTGGACTAGATGGGATGGCAAGATCTTGATGTGGAGAAGGGGATATGTTGGTATGCTTTGGATCAAGCTCTTGGCATGACTCATCTTGTGTGGGTGGCATGATGATGGATTGTTGGAGGGACTTCTCAAGTGGGGGAAATGGAAGGATGGAGGATTCATGAAGTTTGTGGGAATGGATTTCGGTGCTACTAGGAGTGGGAGGAGTGGATTGGATTTGGGTGTCTTTGATGGATTGGGTGGATCTAAGAGTAGAAGAGGGTGATTGGGTTTGGTTATCTTCAATGGGTTTGTCATCTCTCAAAGTAGAGTTCAAGGAATTTGTTGGGTTTGATGGTTTCAATGGTTTGGGTGGTGCTAGGGGTGGTAACAGTAATTATAGGTGTGGGATGGAGAAGGGTCTCATCACTAGTGACTATACATGGGGGAGTGGGGCAACATGGTTCCATGACTTCAAGATGTGGAGTTGGGGATGTATTCTTTGTCACAAGTCCTCGGATGAAATCTAGAATGAGGTACTTTCTTATTGTAGGCTCAAATGGTGTGGTGGGAGTAGATGAAGGATTATGAATGGGTGGAGGACTAGGATTATGGGTTGGTGGATTAGGATTAGATGGAGGAATGAGATTGGATGGAGGACTAAGAGTAGGTGGAGGATTAGGACTTGATGGAGTGACATAGGAGGTTATGGATGATGAATTAGAATCATGGAGTGGAGGATTAGGATATGATGGAGTGGAAGATGGAGTAACATAGGAAGATATGGATGATGGATTGATGTTGGAGAAAGTTGGTGGGGAATTAAGGTAGGAATATTGGGATATGGGATTAAGGTGGGAAGATTGGGATGGTGGATGAGGATAGGAGGACATGGATGGTGGATTAACGTTGGAGGAAGTGGATGGAGAATTAAGGTAGGAATATTGGGATGGTGGATTAAGTTAGTAATATTGATATGGTGGATTAAGATAGGAATATTGGGATGGTGGATGAGGATCAGGCATTGGAGGATAATAAGATGGAGGGTTTGGACCAAGGGTGAAGATGATAGCATTGTTGTGTGAAGATGGAGGGACATAGGAGGATATGGATGGAGAAAATGGAGACATGGATGTGGAATGAGATGGTTACATGGGTGATGGATAAGAGGGAGATGTAGATGAAGGGTATAATGAATATGTGGATGGGGAAGAGAATAGATATTCCTTGTCAAAGGTAGCATAAGGATTGCTAGGGGATGTGGATGAAGGGGTGATAGGATAGCTCAAGGGGTGATTGGATTCTAGAAAATGGTTGGAGGAAACTTACTAGAAATGATAGCATAAAGGGGATCTATATCATACTCATCTTGATCGACAAGACTTTTGTTATCATCATCAATGTAATTGGGATTTCCCTTGACTACTATTTTGGCTACATTGATGAAGGATAATGATTCATGATGTTGGACGAGATGGATATGGATTGAAAATATGGGAATAGATGATTAGAAGGAAAGAAAAGATGAATAGGAGAGATTTAAGATTTGTTTTGATATCAAAAGATCTTGGATGTCGATGGGCTAAAACTCAGATTGGGATTCGATTGAAGCTCAGATTAGGATTGGATTTAAGCTCAGATTAGGATGATCGGAGGATGTGATGGGATTGATTCTAAACCAAGGTAAGGAGTTTAACTAGATGACGTATGATGTTGATGACCAGATTAGACTGCGAAAAGAATGATTGCGACATTGAATCTACCTCAAGATGGAAGTAGATTGATTGGGTCGAAGGTGATTACTAACTCAAGAAGGATGACAATCCTAAGTAAATGTGAAGGATGATGGTTAGGGTCAAACACCTAAGCCAACTTGGATAAAAACCCCTAAAATTAAGTCTAGGTGATTGGGATTGACAAACCGATGGTGGATATGTACTCCAGGGATGTCCTAAGGTGCACCTATATGATTTGATTGATGAAACGATGACCTTTAGAAAATGAAAATGAACAAAAATGATGATTACAGGAAGATGGATAATGATAAAAAAAAATTGATCACGACAAAGGACTTGACAAATGACAAGCTTTGAGCGGACCAAAGGATTCACTCTCTGGAATTTGTATGGGAAGAAAATTCACCTTTATATGTAAAAAATTCTCCTATCCAGGTAACAACTTCGCCTATCCACTAGAAGCAAAATTGCCTTTGTGCTAATCAAATTCACCTATCTAGGGAGAGAAAATTCACCCAAATCTCAGATGACACAAGAAACATGAAAATTTGTGAAGCAAATTCACCAATCCGGGCGAAGAAAATTTGCCCCTGTCTGGTTTGACACAAGAAACAGGTGAATTTGCTAAGAAAATTTGCCTATATGTAAGTAGGTTCACCCAAACTCTAGCAGATTCACCTAAAACCTGACAAGTTCGCCTATGTCTTGATGGAATTGTCTCTCCGGGGAGCAAGATCGCCTAAAACTCAGGGAAACAGGCGGAACTGATTTTCAAAATTGCCTAACGGGGTGAAAAACTCGCCAAATTCTTGAACAGTACGGATGGGGAACATAATCGCCTAGTCGACAAATGGATTCGCCTAAATCTTGACTCAGACGAACAAAAGACTCAGACAGGAAGCAAAATCGCCCTTGTAGTGAGAAAAATTTCCCAAGGAAGTGGAAAAGTTGCCTATTATGAGGGAACAGGTGAATTCAATAGACAAGAGGACGAACAGGAAGACTTAGACTGATAGTAGGTTCACCCCTAAAGAGGGAAAATTTGCCTATTCTATTAAAATGGGAAAATTTGATAGATAACGACTAACAAAATGACTCGGATTGAAACGAGATTTCCCCTATGGACAATAGGTTTGCCCCTAGAGATGAAAAATTCACTTGTTCTAGATAAAATAGGAAAATTTGACGGGTGACGACTGACGAACTCGCCTGTTTCAAAAAATGGGTGAAAATGGGGTTGCCTAAAAAGTGACCCACAAGAAAATTCACCTCTAACAAAGACGAATTCACCCAAACAGATAACTTGGACTGGACTCAGACGCGAAATCACCCTTTTGCAAGGAAAAATCTCCCATCTACAGTGAAAATTTGCCTCTGTAAGGGGAAAATTCACCTTTATAGGCAGTGGCTAATTGTGGAAAAGGACAACAAGCACGAAAAACAATAGACAGGAGGTTGGACTGACTCAACTGAAAATAAAAGCACTGGTATGACACAATGAAGACACGCCAGGCATCACAATCCTAAAATTAGTGAAAAGGGTTTACAAACTTGATATAGGCCCACCACCTTGAGCAGACAACTCAAGGTTAATACTTTGTGATACCGGGGTGGTTCTTTGGATCACCCTTTCTCGCGAAGGTAGATAGCTAGCATTCTAGTGGCACAAGGTCATCAACAAACACCACAGGCTCACCTTCACTCTCTCTCTCAAGGACTATCATAGTCCACCACGAGGATTTCTATCTCAACCCAAGGGAGTATGTGGTGAGTAACTTCGAGGTACATGGTGCACATCCCTTGCACTACACCAAGCCATGACTAAAACATAGGTCTTTATCTAGGCTAAACAAGGCTATCTCGTGAGTCCCCGATATACGCATGGTACATGGGGTACAACCGTGAACACCAACCTCTCACAAGCATGAGTCATGAGCCCCAATAAGGTATTGGAAACTTAGACCAACTCTACATGTCTTATCTAGGTATCACCCTAGCTTTGACCCTTTGCTAAACACGACGTGACTGGATTGAGGTACAACTTTAGCTCTCACCCCTTTATATACCTTGTTGGTAACACGTGGTTGGGATCGTCCCTCAGGTGATGAAATCCCAGGTAGGTCCTACTGAGGGAAGAAGATACTAAATGTTTTTGGTTGGTCCCCAGGCTCACATGTAGCACAAGGGGAGAGCTTAGATGCACTAACACCTCCTAGGTGGACTGGATTAGACTAGAGTAAACTATGATTTCTCGTCACCCAAGATCGCCAAATGGTGCAAAGGGATTGGATACGTCAACACTTCACTCTCAAACATAGCAAACAAGTTAATTGCCCCTTTAATTAAAGCTACATGTGCCTAGCTAGTATGAAAAACAACAGATAGACTAACTAAAAGGTCTTGGACTGATCATTTTGTAGAAAATACATTAGTAGTTTGCAACCACTAGTCTTGGACGGACAAGGACAAGCTGCACAAATTGTTAGCAGAAATCAGGCACACTCACAAACATACAAGTTATTGGATTAGTACCTAAAACTGAAACCAAACGAAAGCTAAAAATTGGAAATTCAAGTCTCGGGTTTACCTCAGATTCACCTTTGTATGAGTCAAGTTCGCCCGTTCTTATGAGAAAATTTTCCCTTGTCAAGAGCAAATTCACCTGTTTTGGGTGAGCAAGTTTTCCTGTTCTATGAAGAAGGGTGAATTTTCCTAATTTTACAACTTTTCCCCAAAAGTCAGATTCACCCCTGAAACCCAAGCAGTTTCACCCCAAAAGGCAGGTTCGCCCTTGTAACCCGAGCAATTTCCCCCCAAAAGCTAGGTTCACCCCTTTTTCACAAAAAGGGTGAATTTTCTTGTCTTTAGTGAATGCAACTTTGCCTCTGTAACAAGAAAATTCACCTCTACTATCAAGTTCACCTATTTTTGGATGTAGATTCACCTCTGTAAGGTGCAAATTCACCCATCGGGGCGAATTCACCCCTATGTGTGAAACCTGAACCTGCAAAACTCAAACAACAACAAACGTAAAATGTTAGACCCATGACATGGGTCCCACCGGGCGTGCCAGAAATGTGTGCAGTGTTTTTAATCTACCTAAAATACAAGAAATAAGCTCAAGCAAGAAGATAAAAACAAAACAAAACACTCAGATTAGGGCTTAAAGTTGAAACTCAAACTTGCAAATAAAATACCAAGATGTTACCTTGTTTGAGCTTGATGGATTTGTTTTCCCTCGTTAATGGCTTGATATGTGTGCTCTATATTTATTTTGGTAGCATAACGACTTGTTGTAGCTTGATTTGGTCACAAAATGGATGAAAGATGGCTATGGTTGCAAGGATTTGGCTATGGAGATAGTGTGAGAGCTTGAGTATGCATGAGATGGTTGAATGCTTGAGAGTGGTTAGGGTTGCAAAAATGGCTAAGTGTTAGTCATTTAGCAAGGGAGATGGAATAGACGGTAGAGATTGAAAAAGGGGAGGAAGATCAAGGGTTGAGATCAAGAGTTGACCAAAGGAACTAAAAATTCCTTTTTAATGTGCATGGAAAGGATAAAAGGAATTTAATATTCGTTGGGAAAGAGAACAGGAATTTAATATTCCTTGGGAGATGGGAGAGGAATTAAAAATTCCTCAAAAGGACCTTGGGAAGATAAAAAATAATTAACAAGTCCTTGGGGGATGGAGAGAGTTGGACAAAGGGTAGGTTGGGATAGCTAATCAATGATTAGGTTGTGTAAGTGAGGGATTAGGCAAATGATTAGATGGGTAATGAGGATTAATGATCCACTTACATTTTATGGAGGATGTGACATGAGGGGAATTAAATAAATAGATTATTTATTTAATTCTTTAGAGGAAAACGGAAAAGGGGTGGGAGTAAATAATTAAAGATAATTATTCACTTTAGGCTAGGATTTAAAGATGATAGAAGAAATAAATTAGGATGAAAGGATAAGGGATGATGAATATTAATTAAATAATAGGGTATTATTTAATTAATATGGAGGATATGAAATTAGTTGAATTGGGGGTAAATTGACCAAACAAAAGTGGTCAATTTTTAATGTCTACAATTATATACCTTTGTAGTAGATGCCATTGTGTAATAGGGAGGTGGAGGATTGTTGAAAATAGAGTGAACACTATGACCCTAAAATTTCATTATAACCATTCAACTAATTTAGTTAATCTTCAATTTTAAAAATGAAATTTAATAAATTAAATTAAATGAACTTGCTGACATTTACCTGACTATCAAGGTCGAATGTGTCATTCAAAAGGACATCTTTCATCACCATCTCATTAGCTGCAGATGTACCCTAGGCACCTACATCCTGACTATCCTTAAGATCATAAATAGAGTGCCCACAAGCCTAACATAAATAAGGTGGAACTCAACTCCTTGAAGACTCACCCACCTCACTCTATGCTAGTGGACTGGTATGTTGTATGAGGCTTTGAGTGAGGAAACTAATTGACTACAATGTATCCACCTCAACATTCTCCTTCACAACAAAAGGGATAGTCACATGCTCGTACGCTAGTCTAATGAGTGGTCTTTTTGGATTTTGTGTGTCAATATGTGCCCCCACTATGTCTTGTGGGGAGCCCCCACCTATACCTTGGAAGTCTAGCATGCCAAAATAGTTTGGGATTTTATTGAGGACAAACTCATAATAGAGTTTCCTCAAAAATATTGTGGTACCTCATTGTTGTTGCATGGAGGATGGTAAAAAACCATCCACCACCTTTCCCAAAAATAGTTCTTTATCACTTGGTGGTTGCACCAATGGATAGGGAACGTCTTGCATGCATGATGTAGGGTAGATTCATTTTAGGGTCGTGAATAGTGAACACAAGTCATATTTTGTAATTTTTTCATCTTTAACTTGTTTATATGATAATTTTTTTGCATAAAATTATTTAAGCTCTCATCTATTCTCAGACCAACCATTTATTTTCTTTCTAATTGAATCTACATTAGATATTATGGATTAAAGTGATTGAGAAAGTGTGATTCTATGCAAGGTTGTGCCTGTAGGACCATTAAATTTTATTGTGTTCTTGGAGCATGATGAGGAATTTTTCAAGGTATTTGTTGAGTTTGTTCTTCAATAGAGATTTGAGCATGAGGTGAATTAGGATTTTTAAGAGGATTTTGAGGAGGATTTTGAGGATGATTTGGGGGTGCATTAACAATTCCTAAAATTTAAATAAATTTACATCAAAAAATATATTCAATCTACCTATTTAATACCAAATTCACACAAAAAATAACAATAACTTACTTCTTTTGATGAAGATTTGGAAAAAAATGGGGGGCGGGGTTCCTTCCTAGAATGCGAGCACATCTTTGAGGGTTTATAGGTTGTACTCTTGCAACAACAAAAAATGTAAATGATATGAACTTTTCTTTTTTTCTTATATAAGCAATTATGTGTGCACATGCTCATGTTATTGCTCATTGAAGCAATAAAGTGAGCACATTATAATGCACTCACCTTATTGCTTTATAGTGACCGAGCCTAAGGCTCCGTCTCTCCAAGCCATAACCTGAGCATGTTATAACATGCTTGTGTTATAGGTTTTTTTAATTTTGAAAGTGGGGTGGCCACTTTTTGGCCCCCCATCTTTCTGCACCCACCCATATTGTGGGATACCCTGTTGAGGAGGAGATCTAACAATAGTAGAAGTGATAAAATATAATAGATCATATGTGTTATTGAATAAGATTTCAAATAGATTTCCCATTAGATTGTGTGCAATAATTCTATGTTTGGAATGCAATAAAGAAGAATTACTTTTATAAAATGTTTTGTTGATTAAGCAAGTGATTCAAAAGATCTAGTGGAAGTAGCAACTCAAGCAAGGGCCACTTGAGGTATTGCTAAACCACTTCAATTAAGTTTTTTATATTATAGTGTATTAAGAATTTAAATGCATTGATAGTTTAATTGAATGTTTCTAGTTTATGTGATTGTAAATAAATGTGTTATAATTCTTACATTAGAATCTATAGTTTTATGTTCTATTTCATACTCCAAAGGTTAACTAAGTTAGGGAATACTACAATGTAATGGTTAATGGTTATAGTCTTAAGCATTAGGTACCCATATCATAAGGTAGTAGTTTATATTCCTTCACTCTATTTTTAAGAAGTAGCAGTTTATTTTGATGTAAGGCTTGTACTATATTTATATGTGTTTATTCGCCTATACTTAGTCAATGTAGGATGTATAAAATCCATGAATGCATAAATATTACTAGCACTATCTAAAGTTTTATGACTCTTTGTTTGATGATTTAATGTGACCCTCTTATGAATGATGGATTTCTTAGTTAGGGATCCTCAGGTCCTCTGAGTTATGTGTATAGTCAGTAGAACCAAGTTAATTAGGAATTAGAGATGGCTCCACACAACACTTGCTACTATGCTGAAATCAAATATGTTAGACATAAAACCATTCACATGCAAAAATAGAATGCCTTCGAGCATGTCCATTGTGGCTTCCTTGTTGGCAAGGGAGACTAGATGATGGACGAATTGGATCCCCCATTGTTGTGATCCCAAGATTTGGACCACCATAGTGAAGAAACGTTCGTACATGACCTCATCATGAACATGACTACTAGACCAAGTCACAACATTAACAATCTTGATCATAGTCTCCCTTGTGGCCTCTTTGCAAAGGTTGAAGGGACACCCCACCTATTGCTCACATGACTCTGAGAGACACCTATATCAAATGCCAAACATCATTTCGATTATTGAATGCACACATCACAAGACAACAACCACTATTTATTCTATTTTTTGATAGCACACTTTATAGATATGGATAAACTAGTTACAACTTATCAACCATTTTTTTTCCTTTGAAGCTTGCTACAAACATCAACTATATATGACATGATATTTGTTGGAATATGTTGTAATTGATGGAAAAAGGGGATCAGAGGAGAAGTGTGTTGATCTTATGCAAAAGTGCATATAGTTGTCATTGATGTAAAAAGTGCAAATCAGGAAAAGGAGTTTGTTGGCATGATGACAAAATATGGATTGGACAGCAATGGATTTGATGGCAAATTGAGTGGTAGATTCATGATGGATTTTTCAAGAGCTTTCTAGAAAGGTATTGTGTAGGCCTAGAGGATGTATAACACGTCCAAAAATGAATTTTGTTTTCTCTCAGACAGAATTAGGGTTTATTGGTTAAACCCTAGAGTTGCAGTCATGGCATCCTCAAAATGTTCTATTTTGATGTTGACTTGGTATCGGCGATTGTCAGTTGTATTAGTTGCAACTTATGTCTTTACAGTCATGAGGGTGACTGGCCCCTCTGCCTAGCACCTTAATATCATACATCCCCTTTCAGATCAACATGATAGTGCATGGTTGGCAAGAGTGAATGGAGTAACATGATTTCAAATTTTCCTTACCTTTGTCGTGGGGTTCTCAAGTTTCAAAACCTCCCAACTTGGCGACTTAGCTAATGGAGTGATAAGGAAGAGGGTTCTCTTTGTTGTCAGCAAGACATTGATGTATTGCTAGGAGTCAAGCTGGAGTCTCTCTGACGACCCAATGGTCACTTTGTCAGTGTGACCATGCATGATCAGTGAGAGAATGGGAGATGTCTCTTCAATGTGGTGATGTAGAAAGCATATTAAGTTTTCATCGGCATCACGAGTGCTTATTGATGGGACTTGCATCAGAGTCTCTCTGACAACTAGATATCTATATATTGTCATGTCGTCGATTTTCATAACTTAGTAACCTCTGACAAGTGGTTATAAAGTTCAGGTTCTTAGTGATGGAGCGACAAGGAGTGTAGTAGTGTTATCGGCGAGACTGGACGACATCGGTGAGACCTTTGGCTGTGTCTCTTTGATAGAGTGATGAGAAGGTAGCATTCACTGTGGAACCTAGTCATAATGACATGAGTAACTATGATGATGAAGCTAATGCATGGCGTGACAAGATTGGGTGAACGGTAATCCACATCCTTATTGTGGATTAAAGAACAGTGACATGGTGATGATATGGACACAGGACAACATTATGTGGACCCCACATTAGAATGGCACATTTGATGTTGTTGTTTTCATCAAAGTGACATTGGTGTATTGGTAGGACCTTGATGCATGTCTCCTCAATGGAACGATAAGCCAAGTGGGACCCAACAAGATGGTGATGCCAAAGGTGTACACACGGCAGTAGCCCGCTAGCCCTGCTAAGACATTGGTGGGGCCCAAGCAACACCCACAAGGTCAACGGAATGGTGAAGATTGACGAGATAGATCCGATGATGTTGGTGAAAGGATTTATCTTTGGTGTGACTTTGATGTATCAGTGGGAGTCTAAAAGATGTCCCTCCAACGAAGTGATAAGGCAAGAATTCAGTGGGACTCGTTTGTGACGAAGGACTGACAGGTGGCGAAGAATAATTGCTTGGTGTGTTGATTCGCATCACTGTTGCGAACTAGGTGGAGATGACATGGATGGCATGTAGGTTGTGGGCCAAATCAGATAAGATTGCAAGCATATTAGTGTGACCTGCTTGTTTCAGAGAGAGTTGGTAAAGTGTCCCAATGATAGAGCGATATGATAGATTGAAAGTGGAGATCAAGCAGTAAAGATTAGACGACGATAAGTTACTGGCATGAGATGAGGATCAATGGTGATAGTCAAACTAAAGCTAATTGATCAGTGGTGATTTAAAGGTGCCAACATGAAAAAAGGATCTACAATGGTTTGGTCCATGTGAACAGGGTTTTCGTCTAGTAACTAACATAGAGGAAGGAGTTAATTGGTCTAGCTGCACCAAACGACCAATTAAATGAAGATTTGATCTTCAAGGCGATGGAACAGATTGGAGAAGTGATCAATATTGAATCTGATCTTACTGGCAAGAAAATATATTTAATGCATATCAGATTCTAGGGTCAATAGAAAGCTAATTTGGGCAATTTCTCTATAACCGAATTAAATGTAGAATTGACTTGATGCCAAGGTAGAGTGACAATGAAGATATCTAATAGACCGTATCAGATGAATTTATGATGAGCTTGACAGTGGTGTGTGGCTTGAGGAAAAGGTTGCTTGCTGGTAAAGTTTACAAGCTAAGGAAACCCTAGCAGAAGGTTTGAGATGATCTGAATGGTAGAGAGAATCTCGAGCTAGAGATTGTAGGTTGGTGGAGATAAAAGACAATCAAATATTGTCAATGTTAGATGGTTGTGGTAAGTGTGCATGAATATAGAGAACAATATGCAGTTGTATGTAGTGTTGGATAGTGTAACATCTCAAAGAATTATGTTGTAGAGATAGGAAGTGTTTTTGTGTGTCTGTGAGAAAGTGAGAGATGTGTAGTAGATAGAGAATGCATTTGTAAAGTCCTAGGCTGTAAAATAGAACATCATCTAGGTTGGCATTCAAGATAGTGCAAATGTGTGAGACACTGTAGGAAGGGAAGAAAGTGTAGTGCAGAGTAGAGGTATGTGTTGTTGAGTGTGCAGCTTCAAGCAGCAGAGTGTGTGTTGCAGTGAGAGAAATAATGTACTCGATGTAATGATGCATAATAGTTGTGTATAACCAAATTGTTTGCATATATGAATTTTTAATGTTGTAATGAGTTGTGGCTCAAATTAGGGGATTGGTGTCTCCTTGGAATGTGTGTTCCTAAATTAGGCAGTTGATGGTTCCTTGGGTTGTAGCCCTAAAACATTGTAACAAAGATTTGGATTGTGACATTGGATTTGAGCAGTAGACTCAAGTAGCCTTAGTCACTGTGGTTTTTCCCATCTTGGGTTTTCCACATATATACGGTGTTGTTGCTATTTGTGTTGATTGTTTGTTTGCATATTTATGTTTGCATCTTTAGTTTACAATCTACATAGTAAGAGTTGAGTAAGAATTTTGCACAAGGTATTTGGAGTTAAGGAAGTAATATGCATAAATTTTTTAAGGGATAGATTTTGAGTATCTACTAATTCACCCCCTCTCAATAGATCATTGTGCTCTAACAATTGGTATCAGAGCCCTAGGTTCCCTAGGAGAAGCTTAACCAACTTGGGTAGATCTTGGTGAGTGAACACAATATGGCTAATAAGGAAAGCTCATCTATAGAAGGAGTACCTCTCTTTAATGGATCAAATTATATATGGTGGATCTTCAAAATGAAGTTACATTTGGGATCCATAGGGTTTGATGTGTGGATGTCAGTGGAATGTGGATATACAACTTTTACTAAACCTCCAACTACTGAGGATGAAAATATGGCATATGAGAACAATGCTAAAGCAATGGATACAATTATTTGCAGGCTATCAAGTTTCATATTTGTCAAATTCATGCATTGCCAAAGTGCACGTGAAGTGTGGAACAAACTTAAGAGGATGTATGAAGAAAGTGATGTTGAGGTGTGGTCATTGGCTGAGAGATGTCATAGTAAATTTGAAAGTCTTGAGACAAGTGAAGATGAAAATTCTGCAAGTTGGTTCTCAAGTGAAGCTATAACAAGAGCTGATGAAGAAGAATCATCTACTTCAGGATCTGAGGAGACTGATGAAGAGGAAGATGATTGCACCAGAAGATTGAGAAGAGGCTCTAGAAGATGCAGAGGTAAGCTATCTACAAAAAGTTTATATTCTCATAGAATGAGTCTTCTTGTTGCTAAATGTTCTCCTGATGAAAAGGAAAACTCTGAGAAAGAAGATGATCTAGTGAACATAGTTTGCACACATGAAAAGAAAATAGATTAGCAGATGCTTTTGGTAGCTTAGATGATGAACATGAAGGGTCATGTGAGATTAAGGAAAAGGATTTATTTTCCATGGATGTTGAAGCATCTGATAAAGAAGAAAATGTTGAGACCTCTAGTGAAGGTGAACTCATATGTGCTTTGGATGAGATTAAAAGGTTGAGTAAAGAGAAGAAAGAACTAAAAATAATTTCTCAAAAGGAAATAGAAAAACTAACTAAAAACCTTGAAGAATCTGATCAAATGATAATTAGTTTGAAAACACAAGTTGAGGAAGCTAAGAGGATAGAATATGTAATTAAATATAAATTATAGTCTAAATTAGATGAGTGCATGAAGCTAGAAGTAGAGATAGTTGCTTTGAGAAGAAAATTGGAGAAAGCTAAGGAGCATATTGACAAAGGTTTGAAGTTGAAAGGTGGCTTTGAATCTGGCCTTAGGTTTGAAAAAGGAACGGATTCCTCTACCATTACTTCTGCAAAAGTTTGTATGATAGATTTAAAGTAGAAGAAGGATGATGCACAAAGGAAGAGGAAGCTTGCACAAGTTGCTCTAGAGAAAGTTGCTCTGGAAATGGAAGATCAGAGAAAGGAACTACTGGAGTGAAGAAAGCAAAAGAAGAAAAGATGACCACAACAGGGAAGAAGATGAAGAAATCAACTCCAAGGTGTCAAAGAAGAGGACAAAATATTGCGGAAGCTGATGAGAATGGAACCCCAAGGATGAGATATGCAAAGATGTCAAATCAAAGAAGATATCCTCATCCTACATAAGGTAGAGTTATGACTATGTACTCCCCATGTTTTTATGGTTATTGTAATACCTATAATCAGTTTGGTCATAGAGTGTGTGAGTGTACAACAACACCTAGAGGGAGCACAAAACATGTGCATATAAATTCTTTTGCTCCTAATGTAAACATGGGTGTGATGTGTTTTAATTGCCACAATTTTGGTCACTTTGAAAAACATTGTAAAATGAATCATGTAAGACCAAAAACACATAGTGAGAAAAGGAATATGTCCCCCAAAGTGAGCATTGGTTCACATATTCCTAAGAAGAAGGTAGGTGTGACAGAAATGCGGACAAAGAAGTTATGGAAAGAGAAAGACTAGTAGGTAGCACTCCATGAGGTTGCTTCTACCTCACATCACTAATTTGTAGTGATGGAGCACGGATCCAGGGGAAGCTAAATTGATATTTCATTCATCCCTGAAAATGAAGAAAGTGATCAAGTCAGGTAAAACATGTTTTACAAATTTCTAATGACTTGATGGTTGTAGATTTATGATCACATTCTTGCTCTTTGAAGTGCTCGTCAGAGGGTAAGAACATCAATAGATAATGGATAGTTAGTTGCAGAATTTGATATCAACTTTTGGGATCAATTAAATTGAATAAAAAGTGGTGTAGATGCTTTGTTAAGAGAAATGCTTTTTGCCTGCAAGAAGAAGAGTTATGGCTAAAAGGAAGTTGTTCTGTAGTTATTGTTTTTAAATTGGTATTAGACCACTGTAAAAATTTTCAGAACAATCTGGCTAGTACAAAGCCCAAAAGGAAGCAAATGCTCAAGTATGTTGAAAAGAAAATGTTGCATGATCTCAGGGGGAGTTTCTTTAGTTAGTAGATCAGCTGTATGATTGGATTAGTTGGTACAAATGAAATGTAGAACTTGGAATAAAGCAAATGTGTGAGTAGGCCAACAGAAGAGTATGGAGCAAGCTCTAAGGGGGAGCTACTATAGGTATCAAATCAGTGTTATACTTGATACAATGTAGTCCAGGATATCATCTGGTACAATAGCATAAAGTGAACACATTCACAATTGGTATCGAAATGATAATCGGTATCAAGGCATGATGTCACCGATTAGTGTCTAGAATTTATTCAACTGGTATAGAGCATGAATCAAAATATCTACAATTGTTATCAGATCTGATTGGTGCAGATCATGTAATGGCACTTCAACTGGGATTAGATATTTTTTTAATTAATTAGTATAGAGTAGTTGAAGTATATGGGATTGCCATTGAAGTAAAAAGGTTGAATGCAGCAATTGGTATGAGAACAATTTTTTTTTTCAATCGGTATTAGTCAAAGGGGGAGCAAAGTCCTTTTGCCACTGCTAAGAAGTGAAGGTTGTAGCAATATGGTGACCGAAGATAAAAAAGAGGAGAAAGGATGAACAAGTGCTCAAAAGAGTTGAGCGTGGGGGAGAAAAATGAGCAAATGCTCAAAGTAGAGCATAAGAGGGAAAGTTATGCAGATGCTCATAAAAATGAGCAAAGGAGAAAGAATGTCAAAGGAGGAGAATAATTTCAAGAGGAGTGATCCCTTTGCCATTAATGCCAAAGGGGGAGAAAGTATACAAATGAGCTCAAGTATCTGAGCAAGAGAGAGAAAGTCACACAGATTCTCAAAGAGGAGCATTGGAGAAAGCAACAATAGAAGGAGAAAGTAAAGATGATACTGGTACAAATGTTGAATTGGTTAATTGGTATCATTGAGCATTTAAACTTTTTCCATCAATGAAAAAGGGGGAGATTGTTGAAATATGTTGTCATTGATGTCAAAAGGGGATCATAGGAGAAGTGTGTTGATCTTGTGCAAAAGTGCATATAGTTGTCATTGATGTCAAAAGTGCAAATCAGGAAAAGGAGCTTGTTGGCATGATGATAGAAGATGGATGAGAGAGCAGTGGATTTGATGGCTAATTGAGTGACAGATTCGTGATGGGTTTTTCGAGAGCTTTCTAGAAAGGTATTGTGCAGGCCCAGAGGATGTATAACATGTCCATAAATGAATTTTGTTTTCTCTTAAACATGATTAGGGTTTACTGGTTAAACCCTAGAGTTGCAGTCATGGCATCCTCAAAATGTTCTATTTTGATGTTGACCTAGTATCAGCAGTTGTCACTTGCATTAGTTGCAACTTATGTCTTTACAGTCGTGAGGGTGACTGGCCCCTTTTCCTAGCACCTTAAAGTCATACATCCCCTTTCAAATTAGTGTGACAATGCATGGTTGACAAGAGTTAATGGAGTCATAGGATTTCAAGTTTTCCTTACCTTTGTCGTAGGGTTCTCAAGTTTTGAAACCTCCCAACTTTGAGACTTCGCTAATGGAGTGATAAGGAAGAGGGTTCTCTTTGTTGTTGGCGAGACATTGATGTATCACTAGGAGTCAAGCTGGAGTCTCTTCGATGACCCGATGGTCACTTTGTCGGTGTGACCATGCATGATCGGTGAGAGAATGGGAGATGTCTCTTTGATGTGGCAATGTAGAAAGAAAATTAAGTTTTCATCGACATGACGAGTGCTTATCGGTGGGACTTGCATTGGAGTCTCTCTGATAGCCTGATATCTATATATCGGCATGTCGTAGGTTTTCATAACCTAGTAACCTCCAACAAGAGGTTCTAAAGTTTAGGTTCTTAGCGATGGAGTGACAAGGAGTGTAGTAGTGTTATCGATGTGACTAGATGGCATCGGTGAGACATTTGGTTGTGTCTCTTTGATAAAGTGATGAGATGGTAGTGTTCAGTGTGGAACCCAGTCATAATGATCTGGGTAACTATGATGACAAAGCTGATGCATGGCATGACAAGATTGGGTGAACAGTAATCCACATCCTTATTGTGGATTTACGGAGTAGTGACATGGTGATGATGTGGACATGGGACAACAATATGTAGACCCCACATTGGAATGACGTGCTTGGTGTTGTTGTTTTCATCGGAGTGACATTGGTGTATTGGTAGGACCTTGATGCATGTCTCCTCGACAGAGTGATAAGCTAAGTGGGACTCAACAAGATGGTGATGTTAGAGGTGTACACACAACAATATCCCGCTAGCCCTGATGATATGTTGGTGGGGCCCGAGCAAGACCCCCGAGGTTAGTGAGGAACAATGCAGATTACACAAGATAGATCAAATGATGTTGGTGAAAGGATTTCTCATTGGTGTGACTTTGATGCATTAGTGGGAGTCTGAAATATGTCCCTTCAATAGAATGATAAGGTGAGAAGTCAGTGAGACCTATTTGTGACGAAGGACTGATAGGTAGCGAAGAACGATTGCTCGATGTGCTAATTCACATCACTGTTGTGAATTAGGTGGTGATGACATGGATGACATGTCTAGGTTGTGGGCCCAATCAGATAACATTGCAAGCATATCGATATGACTTGATTATTTCAAACATATTTGGTAAAGTGTCCCAACTATAAAGTGATATGATAGATCGAAAGTGGAGATCGAGCGGTAAAGATTAGACGGTGATAAGCGACTAGCATGAGATGAGGATCAATGGTGATCTAGTGCAACTGAAGCTAATTGATCGATGGTGATTTAAAGGTGTCGAGATGAACAAAGGATCTTGGCATGAGAGAGAAGATCAACGACCAATATTAAAACTTGAAGATCTACAACGGTCTGGTCCATGTGAACAAGGGTTTCGTCTGGTAACCAACACATAGGAAGGAGTTAATTGGTCTAGCTGCACCAAGTGACCAATTAAATGAAGATTTGATCTTCAAGGTGGCATAACAGATTGGAGAAGTGATCAAGATCGAATCTGATCTTACTAGCAAGAGAATACATTTAATGCGTACCAGATTCTAGGTTCGATAGAGAGCTAATTTAGGCAATTTCTCTATAACTAAATTAAATGTGGAATCAACTCGATGTTGAGGTAGAGTGACAATGAAGATATCTAATAAACCCTATTAGATGAATTTATGATGATCTTGATAGTGGTGTGTGGCTCGATGAAAAGGTAGCTTGTTGGTAAAGTTTGCAAGCTAAGGAAACCCTAGTAAAAGGTTTGAGATTATCTAAATGGCAGAGAGAATCTTGAGGTAGAGATTGCAAGTCGGTGGAGATAGAAGACAATTGGATATTGTCAATGTTAGATGGTTGTGGTAAGTGTGCATGAATAGAGAGAACAATCAACAGTTGTATCTAGTGTTGGATAGTGTAACATCTTAGAGAAGTATGCTACAAAGATAGGAAGTGTTTTTATGTGTCTATGAGAAAGTGAGAGATGTGCAACAGACAGAGAATGCATTTGTAAAGTCCTAGACTGTAAAACAAAACATCAGGGTGATCCCACAATAGTGGTTTACAATTTTTGGCCAAATTGGACACTGAAATAATTTTTTTTAACTAAATCTTCACTTTTGGGAACTTATAGCTGCTAAATCGTGAGGAATTTGAAGATGATGCGAACTAGAGTTTCGTGAAATTTTGTCTGTAGATTCTAAATTATATTTTTCAAAATTTTTGGAATCAGATTGTAGTTCTTTTTCCATCTCCCTCGAAAACTAGTTTTTTTTAGAAAATAACATTTTTAAAAAGTGACGCTCACTGTATAACGTATAACTTTTTTTCCATGAAGGATAAAATTCTAATTCTTTCAAATTTAGATTTGTTAACCCTAATATCTAGTGCTTCCACTTAGATAGTTTTTTATTGAATATTTTTTTTTTAATCAAGTTTCGAAGTCAAAACAATTACAATTCAGACATATCACGACCGTATAACGCGTAACTTTTTTTGTATGTATCAAAATTCAATTTTTCTTTTGTTGCATCAAGGACTTGAATATTTGGTGCACTCATATTTTTCAAATTTTTTTTATAATCTACTGTTTTTCCACATGTGCAAAACAAAGAGCTTGACTTTTTATGAAAAACCTATATTCACAAGAAATAAAAAATAAATATAATAATAAAATTAAATTTATTTAAAATTATACTTTTTGGGAAGTTTAAATGAATTCATTTGATCCTGCAAAAGGAAAATCAAAAGTGGTTTTTTATCAACATTTTGATAGGTCTAAAGGAGACTCCATTATAGGTATGGTTTAAAACTAGTGAGGTTCTATCCAAGGGGGTTTGATCTAAGGTAGTTTGATAAAACCCTCTTCAATTGGAATGCTTTAAATGGAACATTTTAAGGCTTAAATCATTATATTTTCTAAAAATATGTGATTTTAGCAAAAATTAGAATCTCCTAGAAATTGTAAACTAGTTTTGTGGGATCACCCAACATCTAGGTTGGCATTCAGGAGAGTGCAAATGTGTGAGACACTACAAGAAGGGAAGAAAGTGTAGTGCTGAGTAGAGTAGAGTGTAGAGTAGAGGTATGTGTTGCTGAGTGTGCAACTTTAAGCACCAGAGTGTGTGTTGCAGTGAAAGCAACAATGTATTGAATGTAATGATGCATAATAGGTTGTGTAGAACCAAATTGTATGCATATGAATTTGTAATGTTGTATTGAGTTGTGGCTCAAATTAGGGGATTGGTGTCTCCTTGGAATGGTTGTTCCTAAATTAGGTAGTTGATGGTTCCTTGGGTTGTAGCCCTAAAAAATTGTAATAGAGATTTGGATTGTGATGTTGGATTTGAGCAGTAGACTCAAGCAACCTTAGTCACCGTGATTTTTCCCATCTTGGGTTTTCCATGTATATCTGGTGTTGTGGGTATTTGTGTTGATTTTTTGTTTGCATATTTATGTTTGCATCTTTAGTTTACAATCTACACAGTAAGAGTTGAGTAAGAATTCTCCACAAGGTATTTGGAGTTAAGGAAATAATATGCATAAAGTTTTTAAGGGATATATTTTGAGTATCTACTGATTCACCTCCCTCTCAGTAGATCATTGTGTTCCAACACTATTTCAAAAACTAAAATTTGAAAATGAATAACAATGAGGATTGCCCGAGTTTGTTGGGATTTTGATATCATACATCTGTAGCTTACAAATCTTCAATCAATCCTTTCTAACCCAGCCACATCACAATTTCTTGGGCACAAGTATTGATCTATGAGCACCACTCATAGCAGTGCCAACTCAAATTGTTTTATCCCCTTGGAGAATATCCATAATCTCAAACCAGTCTTCTAGGTAATTGTCCACCAGGTCATCTTAGTTCTATTGAAGACACCCATGTTGTCCAACCTATCCATGACCATGTTAGCCTCTCTATAGGCATGCCTTATCAAAAAAACTCAATCTTTCTAGAATCATTGATGCCCTTCTAGAACATGTTTTAAAAACTTCCAATTTTGAGAATCATGTTTCCTAATTGCATTCACATAAAACAATGAGTCCCCTTCAATTTCTACTTCATTGACCCCCCTTCTCTAACATTCTGATAGACCATGCACTAATGCCTCCAATTCTAATTCATTGTTAGTAGCCAACCCTAAAAAACCCAAGATAGCCCACAACATCTTGTCCTTTTCATTTCTTAGTAAGGAGCCAATTCCAATAGGGTCCATATTTCCCTTCATGGCCCCATCAAAGTTCAACTTGTGTCTACCACTCAGAGGGGCCAACCACTTGGTTGCCACACAATTGGCTTTCCCACCCATATTTCCAACTCTACATGAGACATTCAACCCTTACCAATTCTTGCTTATCTCATCGTCCCATGAGTGAAGCAAACATCACTCCTTTGAGAAGTTTTATTATTTAAAACCTCCACCAGCCTGAGCTCCATTTTTTTAAAGACCGCCCCAACATCCTTCTCAGTCTCATTGAAGATTATGGAGTTGAGTTCCCTCTAGATGCGCCAAAGTACCATTGACAGGGTGGTTTCCCAGATGCCTCCCCACACCCCTTTCCACTTGAGCAATGTCATCTTTTCAAGAAATCCACAATATTCTTGTTTCTCTGGCTATGCTAGTTTAGTTGTTTTTCAACTTTATCCTAGCATTGAGAGGTGAATGGGCATAGTAACATCAAATGGTCAATAGTCTCTTCCTCTTTCTCGTAGAGCACACATATGCTTTTTCTTGCAATCCCCAACATTTTTAACCTTCATTAGTGAGGATACTCCTATGCAAAATTATCCATAGGAATGTCCCCTCTTTTGGTAGAACTTGTTTTCCTCAACACAAATCTGTCAACCAATTCCTATCTAAGGCACCAGTTCATACCAATTGCATTACTTAATAGCCCAACTTTGTTGAGTAAGAGCCAGATTTGGTTGTGCACCAAATCATCACATCTTCACATGTGTTGGGATTATCCTTCTTGCCCCAATTTTCATTCAAAAATTTTCTTTGATTTTATCCTTGACTGGGATATGATCAACTTCTGACCAAACTACTAGACCTGATGCATCCATCCCTACAATGTAGTTTACCACTTTAGTGCCTCTTTCCAAAATAAGAGCAACTTTCAAGGCACCAAAATCTCTGTCTTTTTCCAATAGAGGATGCCCCTCCCATGAGTCCAACCAAAAATTCACTTTTCTCCCATTATTCACTAACCATGTGAAATGATCTACAATTATAGGCCTACACTCCCACATGAAACGCCAAATTGTCGAGCCCTTGAAGTTGTTGGAAAGTATGAGGATCCTACTAGGATCCTCATTTTCAAGGTATTTACTCTGCATGATTCTACAACAGAGCTTCTCAAGGTGTTTGAACAATTTACAAACCAAATTTTCCTTGAGTGTCTTATTCTGGAGTTGTATCTCTTTCATCCTGATGCCACCAACCTTGGTAGGACATGTAAGCTTCTCCCAAGAAACTAGGGGGATGTGTTTCATTAGGTTGGCCCCCTCCCATAATTTCTTTTTCCATTGGCCATCCAACTGGGCCAATGCCTTCCTTGAGTGTGCCATGTAGGACATAACATCTAGATAAGAATTTCCCCCAAAAAAAATTTGGGTATGGTAATTTGCACAACCAATGTTAGCCACTTCCTCATCTAAGCTTCTTCTTTCCTCCTACTTTGCTCGATCACATCCTTCCACAACTTCATTTGAACTACCTCACTATAGATGGGTGCACCCAAGTATTTTATGGAATGGATTCTATAGCAAAACCAAACACCTCCACTATTCTCCTGTGCCAACTTCTTTTGGAGTTGAAAAAGAATAATTTGGACTTTTCCTTGTTGATCATCTACCCCGAGTACTTGCTATAATATTCAAGCGTATTCTTCATCCTCTCAACCTCATGTAGGGTGGCCTCCTTGAAGACCATTGTGTCGTCGGTGAATTGGGCATGCGTGATTGAATTGACCCCCTTTCCACCTTGACTCCCCTCCATTGGCCCACTCTTTTTCTGGCACATATTAGATCATTCAATGCTTTTGTCATCAACACAAACAAAAATGGGGATAGTGGGTCCCCTTGGCGAAGCCCATGGGTGGTCTCAAAAAAACAACTTAATGATCCATTGACTACCACTGACATACTTACAAAAGACACATATGAATATGTCATTGAGCCAATCCTTTTTGAAGTCAAGCCTCTCTAACACTCTCATCAAGAAGCACCAACTGACACGGTCATAAGATTTGCTTATTTCTAACTTGGTCATCAAACAATTTTGTTTGGAAAGCATGATAGAGTTCATATCCACGAGTAACCTCATTGACTAGGATGATGCTATCCATAATTTCCCTCTTGAGCATAAAGCTATTATTATTTTCATAAATTAGTTTTCCCATGATCTTCTTTAGTATGTTCACCCAAGCCTTCAAAAACTAACTGACAATCAACCCTCTTCAGAATTAGAACCAAAGCTGTGTTAATATCTTTTACAAACTTATTTTTCTTCCTAAACTCTTCCACAATCCTCCATACTTCATTCCCAAGAAATGCCAACATTTTTGGTAGAATAGCATCGTGAATCCATCCGAGTCAGACACCTTGTCTGGGTGCAACTAGAAGGAGGCCACCTTAGCTTCCTCCTTCGAAATGGGTGCACTCAACATGTGATTATCCATCTCGGATACTAGCAGTGCGATACAATCCAAGATATCTTTGCCACCTTCAAGTGCAAGGGGCTGTTTGAAGAAGTTGGTCACAATATTTTTGATCTCATCCCCTTCCTGCAATACACTTTTATCTTCAGTCTCGATTTTGGTTATCTTGTTGGCCATGTTTCTGGTCTTTGTCGAGTTATGAAAAAACTTGGTGTTCAAATCACTTGCCTCCAACTAGCTTACTCTTGCCTTAGCCTTCCAATATTCCTCTTCCCTTACAAGGAGTTATGCATGCTCCGCAAGAAGGCTTTTCACTTTTGCAAAATCTACTTGATCCATGCATGTTAGGATAACCTTCTCTTTAAGGATAGACAGTTCCTCCTCTACTATGTCTTTCTCCTTGAAGATATTCTTGAAGGTGGAAAAATTCCAATCTTTTAGTTTGGCTTTGAAATGAGCCAACTTTCTACAAAACAAAAAGCTTAGCATACATCCAAACTCCTGACACCTCAATCCACCACTTCTCAAGTAGCTCAATCATTTTTGGATGCCTTATCCACATCCACTCAAACTTAAAGTACCCACTATCCGACTTCTAGAGGAAACTCTGACTTCTACCAGAATCGGGCAATGATCTAATAGAGAAATTAGAAGAATGCTTGTGCCGATGCCTATCTTCCCATCAAGCCAATCCATAAAAAATAGAAAGTGATCTAATCTCTCTGCTATATTTGTGAAACCACTTCTTTGGTTCGTCTAGGTTTATTTTCCTACCTTGGGAGGAATATTGCACAATGTGTTCCTAGATACAAACTCGAAAAAAAATTGTCATTATTGCATTATCCTTACGAAGGCCACCACTCTTCTCAGATAGGTCTAGGATAGCGTTGAAGTCCCCCCAATAGTAATTTGTTACCTTGTAATAAGCAAAATTTTCTAGAGATTTCATTCCAAAGGGCGATTTTATCCTTTATCTTTATGGGTTTGTAGATGTTAAAAATATATAAGGTGGTGCTAAAAAGTAAAATACTCACCTTTCCCCCCATCCAATGATGATGTATCTCAATATTTGAGATGTCTAGTTTTTAATACTTCCATAGAATCCCTAGCCCATTGGTGACACCCATCGCTTCCTAGAACACACCCTTCAAAATTTTGCAATGCCAAAGGAATATTGATGCCTCCAAATTACCCAATGCCATCTCTTGTAGTAGTGCTATGTTGATCAATAACTTATCCAAATGGTGCTGGTTACACACCGCTTATTAGGGGCATTCAAGCCCCTAACGTTCCAAGATAGGATCTTCATGGCTCTCTAAGGGATTGGATCTCAACATATACTTCTGATTGCTTTTCAATCCTTTCTCCATGGTCTCCTCCTCCCTTCTCTGTCTGTTAGTCTTCCTTCCTAAGCTCTTGCCTACCTTAGGATGAATGTTTATTATGCTTGCAATAGATTGACTTATGCATCCTTGATAAAAAATGTCGAGTTCATCTTCTACCTCTTCCTCATCCTTTGACCATTGTTCTTTCCTAGTGTCTTGCTCATTGACCCCCCCTTCGAGAGGAAGATGCTTCTCAACAACGATTTCACCATACTCCACCTCATTTTCCCTACTTGTTTCGCCTAAAATGACCCCTTGTTTTGTTTGCCTCTGGCAAGGGCATTTGTGAAGCTGGCACCACTAATGACTCTACCAACTTTTTTGTTGATGAGGGAGCCATAGGAGTGATTGTGAGTGGGCAGAGGCAAAAATCAAGACACTTTTCAAAACTATGCTACTGCACAAACTAATTTGTATTGATTGGAAAATGATTTACATCGGTCCTCTTTTTATAGAGGAGTTGGATGCTTCTAGAAAGTGCAGGAGTTTGGTGATCATGGGAGTCCTCTGGAAGATTCGAGAACCTCAACATACCATTTGTTTTATCCACTATACAATACATCTTTTATCTGTCATATAATAAACTATTACATTGCATACATAACGTTGTTACATTGCAAGAGAAGTTGCTATACAATACCTAGTGGAAATTACAATGTTCCAACACTCCTCACTAATTTCTACTATTTATTACATCAATATTTACAATTCCCAAATTTTCTCTAAGATATTCAAATTGTTCCTTTGCTAAGGGTTTTGTGAATATGCTTGCCAATTGGTCTTCAAATCTGCAATACTTGAGGTTGATCTCTCCATTGTTCACCAATTCTTGAATGAAATAGTACCTCGTGTCAATGTGCTTGCTCCTCTTATGAAAGACATGATTCTTTGATAGTGCAATTGTTGAATTATTATCACAATATATTGATGTAGGTTCCTTTTGATCATGCATTATATCCATTAAGACTCTTCGTATCCATATTGCTTGGCATGCTGCTGATGTACCTGCCACATATTATGCTTCCATGGATGAAATTGTGACTATAGGTTGTTTCCTTGATGCCCATGCAACAATACCTATTCCAAAGTGAAATGCATATCATGAAGTGCTTTTACGATCATCAATGTTCCCTGCAAAATCACTATTTGTATATCCAACCAATTCAAACTTATTTGTTGTGGAGTACATTTGCCATATCCAATAGTTCCTGCAATATACCTCAATATTCTTTTTCCAACTTTCCAATGTGAATCCTTAGGTGAATTCATAAATCTAGAGATCAAAATAACTCCATACATAATATCTGGCCTAGTTGCTGTGAGATACATCAAACTCCCAACAAGTCTTTTGAATATGGTTGAATTAACATTAGACCCATTATCATCTTTGCTAAGCTTTGTACCTATGGCTATAGGAGTAGATGTTGTTTTGCAATTTATCATTCTAAACCTCTTCAACACATCCTTTGCATACCTTGTTTGACAAATAAATATACCACTATCATTTTGCATAACTTCAATTCCAAGAAAATATCCCATTAATCCCAAATCTGCCATTTCAAATTCCTTTCTCATGGCTGATTTAAACATTTCTATGGATAAATCTCCAGTAAAAATCAAATCATCAACATATAGACAAACAATCAAGATTTGACCTTGCTTATTGATCTTCATGTATAGTGTAGGTTCATTACTACTCCTTTTAAAACCATTTTTCATCATGTATGCATCTATTCGACTATATCATGCTCTAAGTGCTTGTTTAAGTCCATAAAGTGCCTTTTTTAACCTATATACTTAGTCTTCATGCCCACTTATCTTATACCCTTATGGTTGCTATACATAGACTTCTTCCTCTAAAAATCCATTCATAAATGTTGATTTTACATCCATCCGGTAAACTTTCCAACTATGTTGAGCTGCTATTGCTAATACCATTCTTACTGTATCAATTCTTGCTACTAGTGCAAATGTTTCATTATAATCAATTCCATATTGTTGTGCAAACCCTTTAGCCACTAGTCTTGCTTTATATTTTTCAACATCCCCGTTTGCATTAAATTTAGTTTTGTAAACCCATTTTATTCCTATGCATTCTTTTCCTTTAGGCAAATCAACCAATTCCCATGTGTCATTCTTTTCTATTGATTCTATCTCTTCATTCATTGCATTAATCCAATGTTTTTCCTTAATTGCCTCTTCATAATAAATAGGATCTTGAGCAAATAAAGAAAAATTTGATTGCAAATTTATTTCATATGCTTGACCATAAATTTCTTGCATACTCTTAAACTTCTTTTCTTTAATCCTTGGTCTTAATGATGCAAGTAGAGGATTAGAATCATTACTTATTTGTGAGTTTGATGATTCACTTTGTTCTCTTTGTGGAGTTCTTGATGGAGAACCCTCTTGTATAGTAGTTTGATTATCATGAATTTCTTGATCTTTTTCTTCTTCATCATCATAAGGTATTGATGCACCAACTAAAATTGATTTATCTATACTACCATCCCAAGCTTCTTCTTCTTTGAATACAACATCTCTACTTATAATGACCCTTTTAGTGATAGGATTAAACAACTTATAAGCTTTTGAATGTTCACAATAACCAATGAAAACACATTTTTCACCTCTATCATCCAATTTACTCCTTGTTTCCTTTGGCACAAATGCAAATGCAATATAGCCAAAAATTCTGAAATGTGATACACTGTGATACTTACCACTCCATGCTTGTTGAGGGATATTGTCTTTTACACTCTTTGTTGGACACCTGTTCAAAATTTACACGGCACAAGCTATTGCTTCAGCCCAATATTCATTATGTAGATTCTTACCTTTTAACATGCTTCTTGCCATCTCCATTATTGTTCTATTCTTCCTCTCTGCGACACCATTCTGCTGAGGTGTGTAACTTGCAGTGAAATGTTTCTTTATACCATGAGTACCTGCAATAATCTAAGAACTCATTTGATTTATATTCTCCTCCTCGATTATATATTAATACTTTAATGAATAGGCCACTTTGTTTCTCAACCAATGTTTTGAACTCTTTGAACTTTCCAAATGCTTCAGATTTATATTTAAGAAAGTAAACCCATGTCTTTCTAGTATAATCATCAATGAAAGTTAAAAAATAAATGCTCCCCCCTAATGATGGTGTTTGCATTGGGCCACATAAATCTATATGCATAAGTTCTAAAGGTGCACATGCTCTATATGACATTCCCTTTGGAAAACTTTCCTTATGCTGTATTTCCAAAATACATTTATCACATGAACTTATTGGTTCTTCAATTGGGGGTAGTCCTTTTACCATTTTCTTCTTTTGCAACAAACACAATCCTTTGAAATTAAGATGTCCATATCTTAAATGCCATAACCATGTTTGATCTTGATAAGTTACCTTAAAATTTGCTTCAAACCTTCCTATCTTTTCAGTCCCCATCCTTAGTGGAAACATTCTATTCATTGTCATTTCAACCCTTGCAATTATTATGTTACTAGGAGGTAAATCAAATATAGTGAAAACATTATTGTTAAAAGTGATTTTATAACCCTTTTGCACAAGTTGTCCAATGCTTATAAGATTATGCTTCAACCCAAGAACAAAGTAAACATCATGAATAGTCTTCTTACAATGATTTGTCATTGCATTGACTACACCTTTACCCATGACTGCCACTGTATCATTATTGCCCAATTTTACCTCTGATTTGATTGTAGTATCCATACTTTCAAAAAAATCTTTGTTTCCTGTCATGTGATTACTACACCCACTGTCTATTTAAACCAAGTATCATTTGAATTTTCTTGAGCTACATGGCATGTGATAAATAATGTGTCTGAATTACTTTATGAAAAAATTGCATTTTGCTTTCCTACTTCTGCTTGTTTCTTTTGACATTCACTTGCAAAATGTCCAAACTTTTTGCAATAATAGCATGTTGGGTATTGGACTTATCATACCTTTCTGATGCTTGGTTATATCCACGTCCTCTAGGCTTGAATCCTTGTCTTGGTCTTTCTCCTGAGTCAGGGCTTCTTCTTTCTTCTCTTTGAAAATTATTTCTTCCTCGTCCTCTTCCTCTGAAATTTCCTCTGCCTTTGCCTTTGCCAAATGTCATTTGTGATTTGAATGCATTTTCTAATGAAACATTGTTGTTTTTGTTTAGCCTATATTCATGAGATAACAATGACCCAAACAACTCATCTATAAATAATTGTGAGAGATCTTTAGATTCTTCAATTGCAACCACAACATTATCAAATTTGTTTAAAGGAAAAAATCTAAGGATCTTTTCAACAAACTTTTGATCTGACAATTCATCACCATTTGCTCTAGTTTGAGTAACAACATTCATAACTTTGGCTGAGAATTGATCTATTGACTCAAAATCTTTCATTTGAAGATTTTCAAAATCCCTTCTAAGCGATTGCAATTTGACTACTTTTACTTTAGATGTACCTTGATATGCAGTTTCAAGTATTTCCCATGCTTGCCTAGATGTATTTGCACCTTTAATTCTAGCAAAAATAGTGTCATCTATGTCTTGTTGCATAAGTTGTAAAGCCCTTGTATCCTTTCGTCTATTATCCTTAAGCTCATCTCTTTGATTTCTAGTTAATTGAGATTCATCTTGTGGTTCTACAAATCCCCTTTCAACCATTTCTAATAAATCTTGAGAACAAAATAGTGTTTTCATTCTAATTTCTCAATTGTCATAATTTTTATCTGTAAAATATGGAATTTGGGGCTGCAAGTAATTATTAGATGCCATACCTTAATCCAATCTGATAACTAGTAGCTCCACATTCCTTTACTCCTCAATTTCTTCTTCAAAGTATTAATTTTACTTTTCTTGAATATATAAACTTTTAACAGTAGTATTACCCACTATACTTTGATCACAAGTACAAGATTAAAATCCATTGTGAATATTAGGCACAATTAACTATAAAAACTGGTAAAATCTTCATGTGACCAAACAGAGCAGATTGAAATATGTTCTAAATGCTACTAAACTGACAAATCAGATTGGATGAATTGCAAGAGAATATCTTCCTACTTCAGACTGACCTTTAATGATTACTACAACCTCCTTAAATCCTTAGAGAAAATTTCTGAAGCCCTCTACAACTTGTATTTCTACACTTTATCAGACTTTTTCAACTGTTATCTTCAAAACAAAACTATTTTTTTTTTTAACCTCTGATCAACACTCCACAGAGGAATCTCCAACAGTGATCCTAACACAACAGAGAGAGTCTTTGTATCTGCAAAACAGCAAAAACAAACCACAATAATCAACACCTTCCTTGTTGACCAGTCTCTTTACTCCACAAATTGCCTGGACGGCTTCCTTTGGCTGCGACTCCTTGCTTTGGCGGATTCCTTGCTTCCTTTATCTCTGCTTCAATCTGCTGCAGCCTCCTTTGGCAGTGATTTAGCTTCCAATCTCTACTTTCTACGAATTCTCCTTGTTGGCTATTATAGAAACTTTCTCCTTAACTAGCTTGATACCACTATGTGAGTGGGCAGAGGCAAAACCCAAGACACTTCTCAGAACCGTGCTGCTGCACAAACTAATTTGTATTGATTGGCAAATGATTTACATTGGTCCTCTTTTTATAGAGGAGTTGGATGCTTCTAGAAAGTGCAGGAGTTTGGCGATCATGGGAGGCCTCTGGAAGATTCGAGAACCTCAGCGTACCATTTGTTTTATCCATTATACAATACATCTTTTACCTGTCATATAATAAACTATTACATTGCATACATAACGTTGTTACATTGCAAGAGACTGCTATACAATACCTAGTGGAAATTACAATGTTCCAAGAGTGATCCCATTTGCCATATGGTATTAAATGACCTGATTCATACTGATCTTTTCCCCCAGCATCTCAGAAGCCTTCGGCATCATATCCATTCCTCCTTGATGTTGGGCTTCCTCCCCCGAAACTACCATTATGTTGGTTGAATAATCCACCTTTGATTCACCGGACTTTGTTGATGATGCTCTTGACACTTGCACTATTGAAGTATCTATCACCTTTGTTTCCTTTAGCCTAGGCTTCTTAGGCTGAAGCTTCGGACAAGCTCTTTCAAAGTGGACTTTGCTCCTACAGTTCAGAAAGAAATACATTCATTCCACCATTTCGATCTATTGAGACCAGATGCCACCCGTAGATGCTAGTTGAATTACCTTGGGGAGTGGTTGAATGCTGATTAACTTGATCCTCGCAAAGCAGCCGTAGTCGTCTTCCCCCATATCCAAACCTAGAACTAATCCTAGGTGGGATTTGATGAGGCACAAGCAATCCCCCCTCCAGTACTCCATGGGGAGATTGTACAGTCAGACCCAATACTCATCTTCCGATGGAGACATAGATCTAGGATTGAAATTCTCTGACCATCTCTCTGTGTAAACCAATCTGTCACCTATCTACCAAACAATTTGATTCAGAACTTAGTCTCTCTCCTCCATTTGATTCATAATTCATCGCCACCCATTCTCGGATCTCGGCTCTGCTAGGCTTTTGGCGATAACTCTCCTGATGAGGGCCTTATGGTGAAGCTCAGTCGCTTCATTGCCTGCGATTAGCATAACATTTATGACTAGTGCATCCTTTGTGCGTTTGGGGACCCTCCATAATCTCGTGTCATCCTCCAATTTTGGTTTCTCTCGCATCCTCCGACCTAGCCCCGTTTGGAGATGTCATGGTTTACTGAAATGCTGATCCACATTTCTGTTGGCTGTTACTCCCAAGAAATGAGGAGGCGGGCGTGGTGAAACTCTTTTATCTAATGGGACAACATTAGCACCAGTCACAAAGGAGTGGTGTTCATACCTCTGCTTCCCATCCCACAGATCATTGTCGTTGTTCCTTATTGCCTCAAGATGCTCCTTCTGCTTGGCGTCCATCGCCCTTTGCCGCAACGACGCCATCAACCATTCCTGCTCTGTTATGACCCTCCATTGGTGGATGCCACCCACTATTTTTAATATCTTTCTATAATTAAGTTTAATTTATAATAATATAATAATATGTTTTATTGTGTACTTGTAATCTTATTATTGTTATATTATAATATTTATAAGATTATTATTATGTATGTTTTATATTTTAGGATGAACATTGTTACTGTATTTTTTTAGTATTTTTTATATTAGTTTATTTTTTAAAATTATTAAATATAATATTGTTATTGTACTTTTTTTTGTATTTTTAATATTATTATTTTTTAAAAATTATTAATATAATATTATTATATATTAAAATGTGTATTACAAATTGTTTATTTTTAATTTAATATATAAATATTAATTTTTTTTTATATATAATCTATTAAATTATTATATTATATTAATAAAGATAATATTTATTTATTTTACTAAGAATTAATGAGACGACTTTATAAAGCTAAAAGTGGAGTAAAATCCACTCTTAAAAAAATTCCAAAATAATAGTTCACCTTCATTTAGCTTGCCTATAACACCCCAAAACTTTTAAAAAGTAAATTTTATTTGAAGAGGACAATTTTTTTAGGTTTTAATTGGTTCAAAACTAACTTATTAATACTAATTAACAAAATTCATTGTGTTGCTTAATAACTATAACTATTAATTAGACTAATATAATATGCAAAACTAAAACAAACATATTACAATAATATTTATGTGTTCATGTATGTAGTAAATAAAATCATTCAAAGTAAAATAAAAATAACTATAACTCTTAATTAGCCTAATATAAATATTCTCAAATAAATTATACTCCATAAATATAGTAAATACATTTTAGTAAGTTAAATTTTAGATTTATTTACTTAATACATAAATAGTAAATATCTAGTGCTTTATAGATAAAAATATAAGAAGTAATATATTTTATGAATAAAATAATAAATAGATATATGTATTTTAAATACATTTATTTAAAAGATGTTCAAAGATATCAATTTGAAAGTTATTCTATGTAGATGCATTTAATATATCTAGATTAATTTTATTTACACTAGTAAACTATTTAAGATTTATTTTATTTACAAATTAGTAAACCATTTAAGAATTATTTTATGTTTTTTTAAGATGGGAGGAATTGTTAGGGTGGGGTATCCCCCTATAAACTGTAGTGCATTTGGTAAACTTTTTTCACGTGAAGGTGATGCTGGCACGACATGCCCTGCATTTGGTAAACTTTTTCCATGTGAAGGAGACTAGACCTCCTGACCAAGAATTATTTTATGTTATTTACATTGTTTATTTTAAAAGAAGTTAAATTGATTTAAAATTTTTGTCATTTTGAGAAGGTCTATTCTAGATATATTTAAAAAATAGATATACCAATTATTATTTTACTTCATTTTTATTCACTTAAAATTATTTTTTATAATTTTGAAAACTTATTTAAAAATTAAATCTTTTTAATCTAAGTTGTCAAATATGATTACACCTTTTAGTATAGTAAAACAAACTATACACTTTTCATCTCTATTAATAAATAAAAAATTAAGAAACATTTACCTTTAAAATTCTATGTAGAAGAAATATCAATTACCAAGGTTTTATGAGTTGTCTCATCATAAATATCTGTGCACGCCATCAATTCACGGACAAAAATTCACCATCAACAATTCACCGCAGAAAAATTCACCAAAATTCACCACCATAATGGTAAATTTTTTGCCCGTAAATTGCTGAACCCTAATCTCCTTGAAAAGTGTTTTATAAATCATCTTGTACACCATTCCATTGTAGAAAATTTGAATATATAATTTTTTTATCTTTCCTATTCTTATTTTTCAAGATTTATTAAAAATTTCTCTTCTATATACACTGTATCTTGCAACGCAAGAAAAAAGGTGCCACACTCAGAATCTTGAGAAAGGTGCCATCCCCGTAAAACACTAACGGTTATCTGACTGAGTAGCTGTTCTTTCCGACGGTAAATTTTTTTTAAGCTAAGGTATAGCAAATAACAGCCAATGAAAAACGTCACCGCTTATACAGGCCACACTTGATTTCCCATCACCGGAATACCCGCCAGTGTCGGATAATACCTTTGCAAAGGTATAAATAAAACACACAGATTATCGACTCGTTAAAAAAAGCACATATGCTCGTAAGAGCTCGCCATGCATAGTTCTGCTATTTGAAGGTGGCGTTAAAGGAGTTTGTCCACCGCTGTTCGATTCTTGTTACCCTCGTTATTTCTCTTTAAATTGTTTTACCAGCGACCTAAGTTTTGGGTTGAACTGCCGCTCTCGTTGCAGAATACAGAGAATTTCAGTAGCTTGTCTTTGGAGTGTGGATGGTATCGTATTGGAATCGTTTGCTTTGAAGAGAGCAAAATGAGGGAAGAAGAGCCACAGCCCAAACGGTAACTTATCTCTCAAGCCAACGCAACTGAATTTTAGTTTTAGCTGTATAAAGATTGGGGTTTATCCGGGGGTTTAGTCAATCGGATGATATGTGCTGAATTTTGAGGTACTGGGTTTTTGAAAATTATTTATTTCTGACCATCTTTTTGTATTCCTTATATAGGTTGCAATTGCATCAACCATCACAGTTTGTAACAGATGAAGATGCAGTTGCACATTTGAAGGCTGCTGAAGAGACTCTCAGCGATGAAAAATCGAGGATTGTTGATGATGCCCTTTCATATCTAAAGACAGTCAAAGAAACTTTCAAGAACGACCGAGAGAAGTATATTGGGTTTCTCCAAGTCATGAAAGATTTCAGGCTGTACGGGTACGCATGCCGCTTTTTCAAATCTGTGTAATCAGTAACGAGATCTGAATCTAGTAGTTTAAAATATGTATTATAGCCTAATTTTAAGGACAAATATAAGACACTATAATTATACATGTATATCTTGGGCAATCTGAAATTTATTTGAAAACTTTTAACGATTTTTATTTTCTCTTTTCTTTTTAGGGAAATTTAGCAGTTTAAAAAATACTTTTATAGAAAATTTGTGAGAAATTAAACAACTGGGAAAAACTTTAAACCGAAAAAGATGCCCTGAAAATCTGATTGTTTTTTCTAAACAGTATACCTTATTGAAATTATCCTTTTCTGTTTTTTCAGAACTGTTACAGATGAAATGATGAACAAATTAAAAGATGTCTTTGAAGGCCACAACTCTCTTCTTGTGGGATTTAATGTTTTCCTTCCAAGAGACTATGAAATTACAGATACTTACATAGATCGTCCAAGAGACTGTGAAATTGCAGATACTTACATAGATCGTCCGCCGAGGAAAATGGAGATTGATATCGATCAAGCTCTCATTTATGTTCAAAAGATTAAGGTAAGCTCGAAGAAGTATAAATAGGCTTAATGTTGACCAAGTTGTCAATTATATTTAAAAGATTAAGGTAATATTGAATAAAGTAAAATTAGAAAATAGATGGTTTTGGCATGTAAAAGCAATTTTGAAATGTTTCAAACTACTTAGCCATGTTCAGACACGGTTTCAAAATGATGACAAAAACGTCTACAAAAGCTTTCAGCAAATGCTAAACAAGTTAAGGGAGGGTGATATATCACTCACTGATCTACATCAACAGGTAAAACTTCTATTTTGCAATCATACAGTTTTAAAATAAGGAACAAAGCTCTGATTTTATTTGTTATGGTTTTAATCTAAACTTTGAAAGAATATAAAATCTAATGTGGCAGGTAAAACTCCTATTTTGCAATCATAAAGATCTTCTTGAGGAATTCACTAGTTTTGTGCCAGAACCTATGGATTCAGCTAATGTTCCTCACCTTCAAGATTCTGAAAAACCTTCGTGTGGACACATCTCTGGATTGAAGTCTGTTAGGCATTCGTACAAAAAAAAAAAGGCCAAGGTGTGTTGTGACAATTTTGACTTGATTTCCAGTCCTATTTAAGTTTTTAGCTTTCTATAGCTGTTTTCCTTCGCAAATTGTTGTTTAAATTTGATTTCGCAACAGAGACAAAAAACTATTGATACAAACAGTAATCGCCATCAGATTTTCCAAAGTCCTTTACGGGAAGATGTTGAAAAAACATCTGTTGACATAGATAATGGAAAGTTGAAGAAGGTTCATGAAGAGAAACACCTCAATGACGATTCTATGTGGAAGTCAAAAGACAGGAGTGAAAAAAGACCAGCACAGAATAGGGAGACAGAGTTGGATGCTATGTATCACTGTCCTAACAGAGGGACATTAACTAGCAGGTCTGATGTTTTGGTACCTGAGAAGAGACTGATGGGGCAAGTTTATGGATCTCATGGAGAAAATTCTCTGCAAGATCCTCCTATGGACTGCAGCAAAACTTTAATGAGTAAGTAACACTAGAATGCTTGCATAACTAATGCATTTGTCTTTAATGAATCCCAACTAAGTTTAGGTTCATTGTGAAAAAGACTGTTATTGATAAACTACCTAAAACAAATTAGTTGTCTTTTTATTAGGTTGCAGATAAATTTCTTGGAGATTACCAACTTCTCAAATGAATTGTAAAACCAAACATCTAACTCACTTGTTTTCCACCTACATGACTGCAGCATGCCTCACTAATGACCATGTTAAATGATTTTCTTGTAAGGGTCATATTTTTTCCCTCTGCAATGTGAGTGTGATCCATGATTTAAACATCATGTTTGACTACTACGCCATTCAACTCTTATCTTTTGTTGACATCTTTCATCATGCCAATTATATCTTACAAAAAGGCATCTACTAGGAGCTTTTCTGGTGTTATTGTAAAGATTAACAATGAAGCATTTCAGAACTTATAGTTATACATCTTAGTTAATGCCTATAATTTTATTCTAAACCTGAAGCACTTATTTCTGCAGATGTAAGTCGACAGAAAAGAGACTTTTGCAAGAAAGTAAAAAGAAAGATTGTCGATACAGAGTTGGAGAGGGACAACATGAGAAACACAGGACAACATGATGAAAAAGATAGACATAGAGATAATGACCAATCTTGCAGGTCAAGAGATAAGTTGAATAATAATGCATCACCTATCTCAAGTAAGGATGACGACATAAGTCCACAGGAAAGGGACTTCTGCAAGAAAGAAAAAAGAAAGCTCAGTAAGACAGAGTCGGAGAAGAAAAACAAGAGAAACACAGAACAACATCATGGAAAAAGTAGGCATGGAGATAATGATCAATCTCGTAGGTCAACAGTCAAATTGAATGACAATGCTTCATCTATGTCAAGCAAAGGCAAAAGCATTGACAAGCCAATTTCGGAGTTTTGTTTGTCTGACTTTGAGCTTTGTACGCCTAGTTATCGTTTGCTACCTGAGAATGTAAGAGACCTTTTCATATATGTGTTTTTGTATTTGTGACTGAATATTGATAAATAATTATATATCTCCAGTTGTAGAGAGCCATTTTTTTTCCTCTTGGAAATCCTCATTGTAAATGCCATGCCTTTTGAGCAGTTTTTAAAAATAAAATAAAATGAATACCAAATAAACCCATTTTTAATTTGAACATATTTATCACATATGTTTAATTTTTAATTTTATTTGAAATTAGATGAAAAACTGATGTTAAATGCATTATTTTGCAGTACCCAAAACCTGTTGCCAGCTACAGCACTGACCTTGCAGCAGAGGTATTAAATGATTGTTACATATCAATGACATCTGGTAGTGAGGATACCTCTTTCAAACACATGCGGAAGAATCTCTATGAGGAGAGTCTTTTTCGTTGTGAGGATGACAGGTATTGCTATATATATTGAACTTGAGGCACATCTTATAGATTTGCATGGGAGTAGTTATGAACAAGTTATAGTCCAGATGAATGTCATATCTGGCGCACTACATACAAGGGGTGTTAATTTATTACTTGATGCTAGGTGCCTCTTCCTTTCTGGAGATTTTATGCATATTTACCATTTAGTATATGCCAATGAGTTGATTTTATTATCTCTTTCTTATTACTTGGTTCAAAGTTACTCAGAATTTTTGAAGATGTTCTTATGTTTATTAATGTTTCTAATGTGAATTTTCAGATATGAATTGGACATGCTGGTGGAATCCATATCAGCAACAATTATACATATAAAAGAGTTGCTTGAAAAGATTCACAATGGTATAATTAACAGAGATGATCATATCCAAATTGAAGAACATTTGACAGGTAGAATCTATTTTGAGCTGGTGTAACTGCTGTTAGAAGTTAGATTCATATCGTAGTTGGTTTTGAAGAGGCTTACTAATGTGGCAATGTTTTGACCTTTGCAGCTTTAAATCTGAGATGCATTGAACGGCTTTATGGTGATCATGGACCTGAATTAATAGATCTGATGCATGAAAACCCAGGTCGTGCTTTACCAGTAATACAAAAACGTCTTCAGCAAAAGAAAGATGAATTGTCCAATTGTAGGGCTGAGTATAACAAAATTTGGGCTGATGTTTTTGCAAAAAACTACCGAAAATATCTTGATCATCGCAGCTTCTTCTTTAAGCAACAAGACAAAAAGAGCTTAAGCACAAAAGGTTAAACTTAATTTTTCAACTTCATTTATTTTGAATTACTAAATTGAGGAGAAACCTTTCTGTGGTTTTGAAAATACCATTGGTGGTGAAACAGTTATCTTCAAGACTTGTCTTGAAGCTATAATTTTTTGTAAAATCCATTTGCAATTTTGCAAAACCTTGTTCAAGATGCTTCTTCAAAATGCATATGCATATCTTTTCTTGCACAGTTTCAGATCTAAATAGAACTCAACAAGTTAAATATTATGATCAAATTTTGATCATTTGCTTACCATCACCCTTCATTTTATCTTAAAGAGAGTAAACTTATCGATTATCAAAAAGGGGATAGAACTTCTACCAATATAACAGGTAAAATGCTTCTGTGAAATTGCCAAACAAACTAAGACTTAGTCAAAGGCTCTCAACACCTTCTCTAACACAACACTGGTAAACAAAACTAGAGGATTATCCATATTAGTTATTTTGATCCTTGGCCAACACTAACTCTTGGATAGTTTGTGCATATTCTTCCTCATCATTGTCCTTGCCATAATGTTTAATGTACGCTGTTTGGTTCAGAATATTCCTATGATATTCTGTTATCCTGTTCATGGACTTTGTAAATATTTTGTTAGTAAGCTAATGTTGTTATGTTAATCTTTGTTGGCATTAGGTAGTGATGTAATGACTTGACTTTTAGTTGTTGGTAGTTGTGCTAACAACTTAACCAATAACCATAAGTCTTGTCATTCAAATAACAAGTCTTATGTTAGGGTAGGGGTGTCCTCCATGTACCGAGCAAATTGTATTAAACACTACCTATATGAAAGCTTATATCATTCTGTATTATCTATGTTGTACAGTTGCTTCAGTTATTATTGCAATTGATATTCTTTGGTAGTGTAGAATTTATTAGCAAACATTCTAGTGTTGTTGCATTTGCCAACATCCAATTAGTTGAAATTGGTTCAAAGGATCCAATATCCAATAGCAATGGACCCATCAACTCCATCTCCAGAAAAGTAGAAGTTGCCAAAATTTATTGGTGATTGATCTGGAGATCTAGTTTAGCATTGGAAGATATGCATTACAATTTGGACTAATAAGTGACAGACATCAGTTGAGGTGCTTTCTGTAAGATCCCCTTGTCAATCTGCTGTGCTTTTTTCAGTTTTGATGGTTTGACCATCTGTCAAACACTTGGCATGCAAGTTGAATGAGGTCTGATTTCTGAGTTTATATGTGTTTGTTTTGTTTTTTTTGAATGATTTGCAATGCCCAAACATACCATTACATAGAAATGATAACCATTAACTTGCATAAACAAATAATGAACATTCAACCCTTAAAAATGATTTTATTGCCACTATAACAGGTCTGATAACAATGCAAATCAGGTCTGATACACTTTATTTCAGATTACAATAACATTGGAAATGACATAACCGGACCAATATAATAGTGGAGGCTCCAATTATGCAATGATGGGGTTGGCATATGACCTACAAAGGCTGAAATGACTGAACTAAGAAGTACAGATCTGAAACTCACTAAAAAATCTGATTTATGCCATGGCTGCCCTTGAATTAATTTTATAAAATAGATCCCTGCATATATGGCTCTAAAACCCTCATCAAAATACCTCCAACATGCTCAAAACCAGTCCCCTAGTTAGGGAAAATTCATATAAAATTCTGAATGTCTTCAATCAGCAATATCATCATTAAATAAGGGTTTCCAAACCCTAGCACCAACAAAGATAAATCAGATCTGCAAATAATCTTCTCAACCCTAGACAAACTGATGGCAAAATGATGCCATAAACCCTAGTTGCCTTATTCCTTCAATATCTCCTGAAACTATGAAGACCCATTTAAGAATATTGCTTGCATAACACTTCCAACAAGTCTTAAAACCCTAGCTGCCAAGTTTGTATGAGAAATCTGCAATTAAACTCCACCTTGTAGCTCCAAATTCACCATAAACCTGCAAATATGCTCAATGCTGAACCCTAGATGGATTGACCTCTCGATGTGGAGTTGGGTTTTCATCCAATCCACTTATTTTCAAGGGTTTTCGTCCTCAGAAATGGCTGCACCTGTAATGAATAGCTGAAAATGGAGAAATCTCAAGTTTACCAAATCGACATAATGAGTCTTGAAAGGGATAGAGAAACTTTTTATAATGCCTTTTTCACCACTTTTGGACCCCAAATCACATTATGTGATTTTTAATGAATTTTTTTGCTTTTAATTTATTTTTCCCCGTTTCCTTTGTAAACGCACTTTATAATTTTTCTTTTATTTTTTAAAAGTGACTTTAATATTTTATTTTCAAAAAGTGACTTTATTATAGTTTATTATTTTGTTTAAGTCACTTTTAATTAAATTAATTAAAAATAAAGTAATCCTTTTGATTTAATTCTTTGTGGACAACTTTATAAATAATTATTTTAATTAATTTATTCCTGGCCGAAAATTGGGGACATTATGTAATGTTCCCTTTTCCTAGGTAGTTGATAGATGTAGTGGTTAGCCTATCAATTGGTTCCTATAGGCTAACACGGTGTTTAGGGGGCCCTTTGAGGGTGATCTATGGCTCTTCAGTAGGCCTTTTCGTGCTTATTTTAGTACTTTTCAGCTTAGTGTTCCAATTTATTTGCGGTGTGCCTTCTAGAGGCCATTTAGAATATTTTGACCCACACTTACTATTTTTAGTAAGTCACTTGGATGTTTTGCTCATACTTACTATTTATAGTAAGTCATGGAATGGTCAATTGCTATCATGTCTATATCTGGAAAGTTGATGGATTACTCCTATGAGTTGATATTGGTATTTATCAGGGAGTTGATGATTTAATTTATATTATTAAAGTTAATCCAGTTTAACTTTAATAATATTAATTATTATGGATGACTTTATTAGATGGCATTATAAGGGATTAAAAGGTGTTATGTAATGTTTGCATAAAGTATTATTATTTTCGTGCTTTGACCCCTCAACTTTATGATGAAATATTTAAATGACCATCAAAAGCAAATTAAATGAAATGAAGTTCAAATGCAAATTGGGTGTGGAAATATAAAAGGGCATTGAGAGCTCATTTTGCACATTCATGTGGAAGAAGAATATTTTGCTAAGGGTTTTGCAAGAGGATTGTTGAGTTTAGAAATAATTTGCTTCACCGAGGATGAAAACCCTTGTGAGGATCAACTTGGTGCAAGAATGAAAGATCTCCCAAACCAGCTTACAGACAATTCCATTTTAGGGATTGTGCTTGAGCTTCAATCGATTTGCAGGAAATCTTCATTATTTAGGGTTTGAAGGATCTACTAGAATATTGCAACTATATTGATTATTATTACTGAGCAAAGAGAACTACAAGAAAATTAGAAGATTTCACGGGATTGCAACTCCCGTATGATATTTGCTAGGCAAGGTTTTGAAGAATTAATTGCTACATATACTTGGGTGCCTAAATTAGGATTGATGATCTTATCTGCTGATGAATTGATTGATTCAAGTCTTTATCTAAGGGCTGCATTGGAGTTATACATTGCTGGTGACTCCTATGATCTTGGCAATTATATGAATGGCCTTATATTTGATCCAAGCATGGGTTCTTAAATACATTAATTTTTGAGTGTATTGCCAATTCTAGAGGTGGTGTGAGGGTTTAGTTGGCTATTGTTGCACATACCTTTCCCACTGTGGCTAGATGGTAGTTGTTGAAGGGATGTGAGGCACTAATTTCGAGCCATGAGCATATATCAAACTTGTTATGCACATTTTGGGTTGCATGGAAGCTAAATAGGGGTGTCAAACTGTTGTTGTGGGAGTCTTGAATAGGGTTGGGCAAGATTGCAAACTTGGGCGTGATCTTTAGTGCAACTGGCAACTTCATTCACTCACTAATTTTCCATCTTCACAAGTGTTGTGTTGCTGGGTGCTTCCTCATTCCTAGAAGGGTCAATGTTTTGGAGCAACCTCTTTATCTTGGTACTTATTTCTAATTAATACCTCTTCTATGTATACAAATCTCTGAGTTGTATCTATTGTTATAATTTTATTGATCAAAAATACAATTTTCTAGGGTTTTTCATTGGATTTGAAGTGTATTGAATGAGTTACATTCTATGTAAGTGTAATGAATGAGCCTTATTCAAAAACATGTCATGTTGATGAGATAAATGTATTGAATCTATTATGGTGTTTGCCATTTCATTTCCATTGGAGAGTTCAATTTAGTTAATGTGTTATCTATTTGACAAAATTGCCAATGTGTCAAATTGCAATAGTCATTTAGGTTTATTGAGCTAAACTCCATTAGGGGTGGAACATTATAGTGGTATCAGAGTTCAATATTTCTTGCCAGCCTAAGGGGGCTATTAACTAAGGTTGTTTTCAGATTGCTTTGTGAGTGACCAACATTTTAATTTTAGTATTAGTGGTTTACATCTTTTCTATGTTGGTGACCAACACTTGCATGTCTATTTTTTGCCTCTTTTTGACAGTTGTTAGAAGCAAGGGTTAAAGATGACTATAGATAAATCTATGTTTGATTTGATGCAGGAAATGTACATGCTAATGAAGGACCCCGACATGAAAAGACATTTAAGGATGGTTGCAAAACCTAAACATTTGGACAAGGAAGAAGCCTTGGTTTGTGACTTGCAACCTACAAGTGTTCACGAGGAAAGCAAATAAGTAAACCAAACATTTATTGCAGCCACATTCGAGGAGCAATCTTTAGTTGGGGTTGTAATTTTCAGTCATGGGGAAGATGTCGCAACAAGCAATGAGTTTGAATTTGAGCATGGTACACCCCATGGATCAACACCTAGTGATGGGAAAATTGTGAGTGGATATGGTGGAGTTCCCAAATCATCTGAGAATGATAGAGCTACATTTGATTTCAGGGATGACTAGATGTTTGACCATAGTGCTGCCCATACCTTACCTCCACATTCATGCATGAGGGATGAAAATTTTGATGCTCATGGTGTTGATATCATCCTTGAAAACAAATCTAATTTTATGTTGCATAACGTTGATTGCAAATCTGAAATTTTATATGAGGTTGATCAGACTAAGGGGTCTAATTAGTTGGTAGGATAATTGAAGGTTAGTGAAGACTGGATTAGTGCAGCCATTAGACATTTTGATGACACCCTCGTGATGATGGCCAAATTTTGTTGGAAGTATTCAAGAGAACATATGGAATCTTATGGAGAGTTTTCCCTTTCTGATTCATAGGCATTCAGAGAAGCATTAGTGGTAATGAAGACCAATTACCTACAACTTCTCTCAGATAGGGATCACCTACTCATGCTTGGTAAGATCTACTATGATGCACTTAAGGGGAAAGAAAGGGAAGTGGATAAGCTTACTAATGAGCTTATTGTCATGGAGGATTCCTTGAAGAGAACTTAGAAGGTCCTTCAAGAATCAAAGCTTGAGATTGACGAGCTCTGTGAGGAGTTGAGCTTGGTTCAATCATCTTCATCCACAATAGATATCTAGTCTTCTACGACTGTTATGAATCTTGCGGATGGTAGTGGCACTCATGGTTTGAGGGGAGAACCCCTAACGATGGTCAAGCATGAGGTGTTTTCGAGTTTGCATGGGCCTGAGGATAGGAATGATTCTGACATTCTTGAGTTTTCACACAATTTGCACCATGGTGATCATGAGTCACCTTTAGGGGAGAGCCAATTGAGGGCTCGAGGTACAGATGTGATAGAGGCAGAGATGCATACATCGCGCGGACTAGCCAACAGTGAGGTGCATGTATCGACCTATGACAAGAGTGCCAATCTCTACATTAGCGAGGTAGAGATTGATATCAATGAGTCTTGTGCTGAGGAGGCAGAGTCTTGTGTGACTATTGTGTTGGATCATCATGCCGCCTCATCTTTTTCACATGAGGATTGCAAGGCATCTTCTAGTGGGAGCACATCTCGTACGTCTTCCAGCAGTTTGAGTGATGCACTGGTTGAGGCTAATGATAGTCATGAGCCTAGTGAGTCACAAGGACTCAAGGGATAGTTGAAGGTTACTAAGGATAAGGTTATCCAAACCTTAACTCATTTCGATAGCACACACAAGTTTGTGGAGTACCTCCCATGGTCATCACAATTGGAGGAAAGGTAGACAGGGGTAGTAGTGGGAACTTCTATATCTAGTTTGTGAACTATCAAGCATTCCCTAGAATGGTTTAAATCAGAATACCTCTAGTTGCTTTTAGATAAGAACTTTTCTATAGGGTTTGCAGAGAGGACTTGCAGAACAACTACCCAATCTGTCCTTTAGGATTGGGGATGTGAGCCACCTCTTGATTCAGGTGATAAGAGTTAGGAGGCGTGCATTCTCAATGACTATGCAGGTCTACCATTGGTGCAAGCAGGCGAATTCCACCTTGACTGCATAGTAAGGAGTGCCCATCACTTCTCTTTCAGTCCACAAATAGATGATTTGATGTTGCATAGGTGTGGGTTGGCTCAAAATTCATATCATCCATTTTGGGATGGAGTGTTTCCATCTTCAGAAGATGGAACTAGGACTTGTGGGACTCCAACTTTTTTAATTTTAGATGGTTTCTTACAGGGACAAGGATTAGATTTACATCATGCAGATGTGTCCTTGGTAGAGAGTGCAGTTTCCTTGCTTTAGGGATGTCCGTTGGAGGCACTTACCCATGTGGCATACACTTGGGAAGATGAGGATACAGGGGAGTTGTGTTTTCAGTGTGCATGATGGCATCATTAGACCAGCCTGCAATGATGGATTTTCACTCCATATCTTGGTAGGAGATGGTTGTCCTACTTCATGGGACGAGGGTTTCATTCCTAATCCTTGGAGGATAGTGGTTGTTCATGATTTTGGGGGAGTTGCATCATCTCCTCATCATGGGAGAGTGGCATAGGGATGACACTCCATCACCCTACAACCTTAGCGCAATCATTTGCATCCCCGTAGGTTGATCTTACAGTCTCAAGGGTTTTGATCTATCCCATATCAACAACCTAAGAGAAGCGGTTACACATGTTTTGACACCTATGAGGGGTAGTCATCACATCCATAGGAGGTTTGCAGAGGATGGAGAAAGGTGTTGTGATGCTGACACTTCGATATGTCTCCATCTTCTCATGTTTGATGGATGTGAGGGTTTGATATGTTGGGATCCAGGTGGTGACAGGTTTGGCACATCAGACCAACTAGATCCCAATGAGTTGCTTCACCACTCTCAGCATGGTGAAGAATATATCAGAGTAGCGTAGTGAAAATCTGTGAGTGTTCAGTATGGCAGACTTCCAATTGGGATAGGGGATCCAGGATTCATTATGCTTGGTAGAATGCTTCTTTTTTCGAGAGTGATCTATAGAGCTGCCAAGTTTAGCTTTGTCATTACCCAGTGGGCGTAATGGGGTTTTGGTAGAGTATTCTACAGGCTAATTTGGGATCTCGACATTCAGGTGATATGCCAAGGTGTTCTGGTGAGGAGTGCTTGGGGACAAACAATCTTGGGGAGTGCGGACTGTAATGTCCCCTTTTCCTAGGTAGTTGATAGATGCAGTGGTTAGCCTATCACTTGGTTCCTGTAGGCTAACATGCTGTATAGGGGGCCCTTTGAGGGTGATCTATGGCTCTTTAGTAGGCCTTTTGGTGCTTATTTCAGTAGTCTTCGACTTGATGTCCCAGTTTTCGAAGGCCATTCATGACACTTTGACCCACACTATTTTTAGTAAGTCACTTGGATGTGTTGCTCATATTTACTATTTATTGCAAGTCTTGGAATGGTCAGCTGTTATCATGTCTATATCTAGAAAGTTGATGGATTACTCCCACGAGTTGATATTGGTATTTATTGGGGAGTTAATGATTTAATTTATCTTAATAAATTTAATCCAATTTGAATTTAATAATATTAATTATTATGGATGACTTTATTAAATGGTATTATAAGGGGTTAAAAGGTGTTATGTGGTGTTTACATAAAGTATTATTATTTTAATTCTTTGACCCCTCAACTTTACGATGAAATATTTAATTGACCATCAAAAGCAAATTAAATGAAATGAAGTTCAAATGCAAATTGGGCATGGAAATATAAAAGGGCATTGAGAGCTCATTTTGCACATTCATGTGGAAGAAGAATATTTTGCTAAGGGTTTTGTAGGAGGATTGGAGAGTTTGGAAATACTCTGCTTCACCGAGGGCGAAAACCCTTGTGAGGATTAGTTTGGTGCAGGAGAGAAATATCTTCCAAGCCAACTTACAAACAATTCTATTTTAGGGATTGTGCTTGAGCTTCAATTGATTTGCAAGAAGTCTTTATTATTTAGGGTTTGAAGGATCTACCAAAATATTGCAAGTATATTGATCATTATTACAGAGCAAAGAGAACTATAGGAGAATTAGAAGATTTCATGGGATTATAGCTCTCGTATGATATTTTCCAGGAAAGGTTTTTAAGAATTAATTGCTGCATATACTTGGGTGCCAAAATCAAGGTTGATGATCTTATCTATTGGTGAATTGATTGATAGAAGTCTTTATCTGAGGGATGTGTTGGAGTTATGCATTGTTGATCACTCCTATGAGTTGGGAAATTATATGAATGACCTTATATCTGATCTAGGCGTGGGTTCTGAAGCATGAACCAATTGTATTATTAGTAACAAAGGTTACAGTACAATCTCATGGACATGCCCTTATAGTGTCACCAACAGACAACTTTTTAGTAATTCTAGCACGCATAACAATGCTTGCGAAACAACTATCCAAATCTCCATTTCAAGCAACCAATAAATAGGAGAAATAATACATGAAATCATTAAATGGTAATAATAAATGCATGAGTTAAAACCACCAAAATATGTGGTGCCTAAATACCTAGTTAAAAAATGAACACCCAAATTCTAAGATGTGTTCACAAGTTAAAAATAGTAGATTCCTTCCACCTATCATAAGCACATTATAATCCACTCACCAACTTGAGCATTCCATTTTGGCTCCATAATCACCATTAAAAAGTTACTCTTGATGTGTACTAACATGCATCATAAGTTGGTCAACAAGTGTGACTCCCTCTTATAGCTCTTTTCTATGCCCTAGATATTTTTTATATTTCCAAAGTGGGAGGCCCAACTTCTGGAGGCCATAAATTTTGACCAAAAAGGCTATTGGGTCCCTTTATGATTTATATTGTAGAGCTCGGAAAGACCTACACAATAGGAATCCTTCAAAGTGATGCTGAAAAACTTGAAATTTTTATTTTGGCCAAAAATCATCTCTATAGCCAAAAATATAGTTTTTATTTTTCAAAGTTCAAAAAATGTATTTTTTATATACTTAACATGAGGAACAAGGTTGATACACTTTTCTTCACATTCTCTCACTTGTTGAACTTCTTGCAAGAGAAAGGGAGTACAAAAACTTATGAACTAATGTAAAAACCCTTATTACAAATTTCAAATTTGTTTGCAAGTTTTCTCAACCAAAGTGCATAGGCATTTCGTCAAATGATTGGCACTCTATTGATTTGTGTTTTATTTTTCTATTTTTTGTGAATTAATTATCATAACATCTAATTCTCAATTCCCTAGATGGATAACATTTCATATATATCAAATCATTGCATTATATACTTAGCAAATAATTATTTTTAACTTTGTGCCTTGCTATTACAAAATTACACACTTTGAAAATTTCCTACAATTGATTGTCCTTGATGACTGCTCAACATTTAAATATTAAATATGCTGACCTGGAAATTTGAATACTCGTCATACTAAATAGGAGTTTGTTTACTATTTCCTTAAAGTTGTACGACCTGTTCTTCCTAGTTACAGTGACCAAGAAGGAAGTATGACAACTTGGTGTTGATAAAATAACCTCCAAATAATGGTACGACAACATGAATATAGTTGCAACCCCTTCCCAAGAGTGTGGCAACCTGTTTTGAATGTTTTGACCCTTTGAATTCTACTTCCAAGCTTCATGTCAGGCTTGTTTCTCTTTCAATATATGGTTCGAACCTCCAAAGAAAGATACAGGTGAACTAGAAATGCTATGCCAACAAAGGAATCACTTTAGAATATTCATTGGACCATTCTTTTTGAAGTCTTGAGTTGTACGACTCATTATGGAGTAAATATTATATGGTTCTTCATTAACATAAGATGGTATGACAGACCAAAATATAGTGTGGTACGGTTGGTTGGAATTACTCAGCAGTAAAATAAAATATATGGTATTTGAGAAATGCTCATTTAAGGTCTCTAAAATCAACTGAAAGTTTGTTTTCCTCCTTTTTCCTAATAGGGACTAGGTTGGCAACCCATGATGAGTGCTTAATAGGATGAATGATATTGGCATCTAGGAGCTTGGATAGCTCTTTTTGCATTAAAGGTTTAATCTTGGGATTGATAGGTCTTTGCTTCTGCCTTACAGGGTTTGTATTTGGGTGTAGCTCGATAGTATGCTAAGCTAATTCTGGATTAAAGATTTTGAGATCACTATAATCACATGCAAAGATATCACTAAACTCTTCAAAAAGCTGAACAAAAGCACATTTTTCTTCTTGGGTGCATGCCTTTCCAAGCTTGAGAAGCCTATCCTTGAATATATAAACCTCTTCATAGGCCTTTTCTTTGATGGATATGTTCATTTTTTCTTTTCTCAGCTCATCATCACTATTGAATATGCTCTCTAGAGTGATTAACCCTTTAGGCAACTTGTTTGTTTTCAGCTAGATGACCTAATCACTGATGAGCCATAGAATTGAATAGTTCCCTGCTGCAGTTTCATACTTTTATCTTTATTTTTTGCTAAACTTTGAGACATTACTGGACCTTTCATATAACTTTAAGTAGTTTAAAGCATTTGGAATTGAAACATGTTATATTAATATGTGATGTATGTAATGAACTGGACCAATTTTTTCAATTTATTTCAATGAACACACTAATGCAAGAAGCACCCGTTAGGGTTAGTCCAAAACAAAACCAGCAGTTCGCAAGTAACTCTTTGCCAAGAATGCGCACTCAATCTCAAGATGAGAAAGATGCTGTCATATGGCAAGAGGGTCGTCAGTACAACTAGAAGGAATTACAATGCTGAAAGTAAACTCTACACCAAGAATGTGCTTTCCAACCCAAGGTGGGAATGGAGCTACCATATGGTGGAGTATCTATTGTAAATGATGCAATACATAAAATGAACTCAACGCCAAGCATGTGCACTCCAAACCCGAGGTGGGCAAGGCGCTATCATATGGTGGAGATACTAAATGCAATACAAATAGACTGAACAAGGGCCAGTCTCTTCCACAGCCGTGGGAATACAATGTAACTTAGCAAGAAATAGAAAGGGCTGAACAGTACTATTGTAACAGCCTTACAATAATAAAAGTTGCTTGCCAAGAACACTGAATTAGTGATATATCAATGCTGCGATGAAGTTTAATGTATCTCCAATGCTCAATATGACTCCAGGACTCAAACCCAACTCCTAAAGCAAACTCTAACAATATGATATGACTGAACATAGACTGAAAATGCATAACCAGCAACACAGTAACCCACTAAAAAGCTCATAACTCACTCAAAACCCAACCAAATCACTTAAAACTAGATGCAAACGAGAGCTAGAATGCTGACAATGAAAACCTAACTGAGAAACTACTGACAAACTGTGATATTATTTTTTGGCACACTTCCCAAGACAGCCCAGAATGGTACGGCCAAGGAGAAGGGCGATTTTGAGAAGATAAAATCATACACTCAATAATAAAATCTGAAACTCACCAAAGAGGGGCGCCCTAGGATGAGGAAGCCATATGTAAAGTACCCAGAACCAACAAAAATTCATGCAAAGACTTATGAGCAGATTTCTACTTCAGCCAAACCCTAACCAGCAAATGCAAAACTGACAAAATCTTTGAAATCTTCAACCTTGATGCTCTGTCTGCTTGTTTGGATGAGAAGCAGTCTCTGAAGCCTTAGCTAGGTGCTATCTTTCAAGCACGAAACCAAGAGAAATGGCTAGGAGGTATGCATCCCTCGAAGTAACTCTGAAAGTATTTCAGCAGCATAACAGTATGATAGAAAATAAGATGCCAAATGAAGAATAGAAGCCTCCTTTTATAGACTTGAGAAGAATCTTCCAAAAGCATCTAGAAGGGCGCCCAAACCAAGGTCAAAGCATTTCAAATTTGAAGTTGACTCCTTATCCCTCCAAAGTGGCGTCCCTTTTTGAAGGCAAAATAAAACATTTAAATAAAATATTTCTCTCCTTAAGTTGGCGTCCAATTTCCTCAAGAGCAATTTGACTTTAGAAATATAAAAATATTTCTTCATGAGAAAATACCCCTCAAGGTCCCCTTCTTTAAAACAACTTAAAGTCATATTACTAGGACAAGGGGTTATTTTATAAAATAAAACATTATTGTCTTTAAAATACTTATTTCTCCAAAATGAACCCCTTAAGCCAAAAATCAGAATTACCCAATGAACTGCCAGAAGAGGAAAGTTGACGGAGCTGGTGCTGACTGGACCACTGCTAAAAATAGAATTTACTAAAAATAGTAAATTCAAGAAGTTGCTTAGAATGCAATGCATGCGACACCATTGCGAAGTTTTCAAAACCCAGAAAGAATCCCAATCCAAAATCCCAAACTCCGAGATGTACTGTCATAACTTACTAAAAATAGTAAGTTCGGAAGGTTGCCCGACGCAGTTGCAAGTCATACCTCTCGGCTCTCGAAAACCCGTAAGGAATCCAGAATCAATCACCTAAACTCCAACAAGCAAAACCTAATCTTCAAGAGAACCCATCAAGTGAAACCCTAATTCTCGCTAATCGACTAGGGAATAGGCTATCAATCACTAAAAGTGAAGTGCTAAAACGGGACATTATAAATGTAGTTATGAATGTCCATGAAGTTTATTAGGATTTTATGTTTAAATTATAGTTGTTAATGGTGGAAATGCTTTGAAGAATAAAGGCTAACATTTGCAGCAAGAAACTTGTCAACCTGTAGCAACGGGCTTTTCAAGCCATAGCATAAGGATTATATTTCGATGCAAAGGAGGATTCAACCTACTACAACGCGACCACTTTCAAAAGAAGATGAAGGTGGTCATTTAAGGACTAGATCATGAATCACCAACATTGCTTTTATCTTTTAATAAGACAAATAGAAGTCTATTCCCAATAGGACTATGACTTATAACATAAATTGCTCTGCTTGGGCACGTTTTTCTGTATAATGGTTAAACCTGTTGAGTACAAAGTCCTTATTTGATTTCTATACTCTTTTGTTATAGGCTCTTCCCATTCTTTAGGAAGAGTTGACATCTGTTTTCACTTCATTGATAATTGGACTCCCTCGTGCACCCTATATAGTGGGGTACCCTATTGAGGAGGAGATCTAGATCGTATGTGTGATCTATTGAATAAGATTTCCAGATAGATTTTGTTCAACAATTTTGTGTGTGATTAAAAGAAGATGAAGGCGGTCATTTAAGGACTAGATTGTGAATCACCAACATTGCTTTTATCTTTTAATGAGACAAGTAGGAGAAGTCTATTCCCAATAGGACTATGACTTATAACAGAAATTGCTCTGCTTGGGCACGTTTTTCTATTATAATGGTTAAACCTGTTGAGTACAGAGTCCTTATTTGATTTCTATACTCTTTTGTTATAGGTATTACTTTCTTTTTTGAAACTCAGTCCTCTTCCTATTCCTTAGGAAGAGTTGACGTCTGTTTTCACTTCATTGATAATTGGACTTCCTCGTGCACCTTATATAGTGGGGTACCCTAGGGGAGATCTAGATCGTATGTGTGATATATTGAATAGGATTTCTAGATAGATTTTGTCCAACAATTTTGTGTGTGATTAAGATGCAATAAAGAAGAAATACTTTGATAGCATGATTTTCTGAGTAAGTGATTAAAGAAGTTTGGTGGATGCAACAACTCAAGCAGGCCACTTGAGGTATCACTAAACCACCTTAATTTAGGTTGATAGATTAGATTACACATTGTAAGTTTAAATTGGTAGTTTTCAGTTCATGCAAATGATAGTTTCCAATTCATGTGATTATGAATGATGCATTGCAAATTCTGAATTAGAATCTATAGTTGATATTCTGCTCAGTACTCTCGAGGTTAATTCGGTTAGGACATATTGCAGTATACATTTATTTGTTTACAGTATAAGCATTAAGTACCCGTAACAAAAGGTAGTTGTTTGTATTCATTTACTTTGTTTTGAGAAATATAAGTTTATTTTAATTAAAATTTTTTATTGTATTTATATGTGTTTTCATTCACCTATACTTAGCCGATGTAGGATGTGTAGAATTCATGAATGCATATACATTGCCAACCATATCTAAAGTTTACGACTCCCTGGTTGATGATTTAATCAGCCCTTTCTCGAGTGATGAATTGCTTAGTCTAGTAATAATATCAGTAGTTAATTAGGAATTTGAGGAAGGCCTACATTTTTGGTGTCATTGTCAGTGATGGTGCTAAGTTCAGGATTCTTATGTGTGTTTTAAATTCTTAGTAAGTTTTCATCAAATAACAAGCTTTGTTTCAGCATTAGGACTAGTAGGTATATAACAATAAACAAAAAACTCTTTACTAATAGTGTGCAGGGATCGCCGATTCAAAGAGCTAGAACTATTGTTTGCGGAGGTAGAGAGACACTCTGGGAAGATTTATCTCTTCAACTCACGAAGCATTTGAAGTCATTGATGCAAATGGCAAATATTTTGAGGGAATTAATGAAGAAGAACTATGCCTCACACTAGTAGCTGCCCCAACACAAAGGAGACTTCCAGAAAACATTTTGACATCACGGGTGATGCAGTAATGGATGATCCATTAGAGCATGTAACATTTGAGTTTCCTATAACCAACCAAGAAAGGGCTGTTGCACTTAAGAACATACCCCCTTCAACATTACCTATTTTCTATGGGCTAGTTATAGAAGATCTAGACACATTCCTTTTTTAGTTTGATGTCTTGTGTTGGAGCTATGATTACACAACATATGCCCATTGGCTCAAATTGTTTCTAGCCACACTAAAGGATGTTGCTTTGCACTGGTTTATGGGACTGGGGAGAAATGTTGTCCCCAACTGGGAAACTACGAAGACCAAATTCTTGGAGAAATATTAGGATTATTGTAGAGGGACCGATAGAAAAGGGATAACATCTTTAGGATGTCATAGAGAGAAGATGAGTTGTTGGAAGATAATGTTGAGAGATTTTAGTTTTGTCTCAATAAATCACGTCAAAATAGAATTTCTTTTGAATCTTTAAAACTAGTATTTTTTAGGGGAGTCCATGAAGATTGTATGGATGCCCTAAATCTCATAGGGGCAAGAGACACTTCTGAACTACCTTTTGATGATATTTTCAAGGTGTGTAGAAACTAATCTAGATCATTTATCAAGAAGACCAAGGGTGACCGAACCTCTTTTCTCAACAAGACATCCACTAGGGTTTCAAGGGTGGAACTTAGCAATCTCCTGACCAATATGAAGGAGGACATCATTAGCCACTTGGCTACTCAATTGGACAACCTCCATATAAAATAGAAGTAGAAAGAAGTTGAGGCAGCCTTAATAGAAGTCTGTCCACATTGCCGCCAAAAGAGGATCAATTTCAAATGCAAAAAGTTGGAAAGCATCTTTGAAGAAAAGCAAGGGAAGCCGAAATTTCATACCATGGAGGATGAAGAAGGCCAAGTGTTACATTTCCTAGTGCAAACCATGCAAATCAAGACAAGGTATGCCTCAAGGCCTGTTGTCCCACAATATATCACTACTAGGTAGTAATTCAAACTTCTCAAATTGGAACCATCAGCCTTGGACTAATGTGCAAAATCCACCATGGCCAATATCCCAAGTAACCGATTGGACTCAAAAACAAGAGATATGGCCACCACAACCTTACCAGGCCTCAAATTACAATTCCCAATGGCCACCCCAACAAAATCAATGGCCATCACAGTGGCATAGAGGTCAACAATGGCAAAATCAAAATACAAGCTACCTGCAACCACAACAATCTTCCATAATGCCAAATCCAACTATGGCTACAACATCATAGCCAAGAACACTTCAACTGCCAACCCAACCTGCACCTAACCTTAACAACAAGCTTTTTCAGCAAGCTTGTACTATTGACACCATCCAGTACCCAACCTATGGGGTTGAGGTCAGTGATTTCCATCTTCGTTCAAAGAAAATGCTAGCTGGGCCTTCATCTCCTCAAATTACAAAGCTAACCAATGAGGAACCCCCAATAGAAATCATGGACAAACAACCAAGGGAACCTGAATAAAGTCAGGATCACCCAAATATCATAAGTCGAGAACCACCATTCCTTGAAAGACTAATTATACAAAAACATCATTCTAAAGCTGAATCTAACCTATTATGCCAACTCAAAAATGTTTGCATAAAAATACCCATGATTTAAGCAATTAAGGAATTCCAATATACACAAAAATAGTGAGAGAATTATGCCTTAAGAAGCCAAGCAAGAAATGGAAGGACCCTAACACTATCCATGTTTTAGGAAAGCTTGTTGACATCATGCTAGGAAATATAGTTATTCCTAAATACTCAGACCCGAGGAGCTTGTAATAGATGTTTAAACAATGGAACTCATAAAAAACACCTTAATTGACCTAGGAGCAGCCATAAATGTTATGACAAAAGATATCATGAAACAATTTCAATTAATGGAGCTCTTCCCTACACCTAGTGTTTTACAATTAGCGATAGGTCAACAGTAAAACCAACGGGTATTATAGAAGATTTGGTTATTAAATTGGACTCGTGGGAATAACCTGCAGATTTTATGGTCTTACAACCTAAAGCAAACCTTGCAGGATACCCCTTAATCCTAGGGAGGCCTTGGTTGGCTACTGCAAACACATTCATCGGTTGTAGGTTTGGTAATATGATCATTTCCAATGGAAATGCAACAAAAAACTAGTCCTTTACCAACATGCACAACTGCATACAAATTTGGACCAACCGTATGGCCTTCCCTTGATGAGGATGCTCAATATTCATTACAAACACTAATGACCATTGAATGTAGTCCAATGTTAGAAACCCAGGAGGCTGAAGTCCTTGCAAACATTATGCATAACTCTTATGGCAGGGACTCGCAGCAGTACACTTGTCTAACATGATTGCATGACCCTTTGCATAACATAATACCTGCAAATGCATCTGAGTCTACTTCTCAGATTTTTCATACATTACTACCCCATAATTGCAGTCCCAATTTAGTAGGCCTTGACATTGCCTATGTTAAGACATCAACCTTGACCATAGAAATTACACAAGGAAGAACCCTAAATATTAACAGTCAATTGACAACTGAACAATAGTCTTCATTGTTAACCATGTTGCAAGCACATGTAGTTGCATTCACATGGGACTCTCATGACATGAAAGGAATAGATCCCCAACTATGCATGCACAAAATTTATATTAACGAAGGCTGCAACCTGTGAGGCAACCACAAAGAAGAATGAACCCAGCTGTTTGTGACATAGTTAAAGCAAAATTACAAAAAGTTACTTGATGTAGGGTTCATTTATGCAATATATGATAGCCAATGGGTGTCCCCATTAGTGATTGTGCCCAAAAAGGGAGGAAAATGGAGAGTGTGTAGATTATAGAGAATTGGATGGAGCAACAAGAAGAGACCATTTTCCCCTTCATTTTATTGATTAGGTGCTGGATTCTTTAGTGGGGAAGCAATATTTCCCCTTCTTAGATGGATTTAGTGGGTATAATCAGATAAAAGTAGCCTCAAAGGACCAAGAAAAGACAACCTTTACCTACCCATAGGGTACATATGCCTATTTTTCCTTTCCCTTTGGGTTATGTAATGTTCCTGCCACATTTCAAAGGGAAATCTTAAGTATATTCTCAGACTTTGCCCATGATTCCATGGAAATCTACATGGATGATTTACCACCTATGGCTATACTTATGAAGAAGCATTGCCTAATTTGGAGAAGGTCCTACAAAGGTGTAAAGACCACAACCTTTCCTTGAGTCATGAATAATGTTTCATGATGATGACTGAAGGAGTGGTATTGGGACACTTTGGGTCCAGTAAAGGGATACAGGTAGACCCAAACAAGATTGTCATGTCCCTGCCATGATCTAACTACAACAAACGTGAAAGCATGCTTATATGTACATGATGGCCGACTACCCTTGTCAAGCCATATATTTATGAAATTGCCCAAATGTAGATTTGTTGGCCGACCACATAATTTGTATTGATTGAAGTTAATAAAGACAACAAATTTTATTAAAGGAGTTGCGAAGGTTAATGAAGTAGTGATTTTTAAATAATACTAACAAACTGTAAAGAGTAGTGATCAATGAAAATCATAATTAATAAAGGAGCAGCGATCAAGGTATGAAATGATTATGCTCTAAAGGAAACAATTAAAGTTATAAAGGAGGAAGTGTTTAGTTTCATTAATGTGCAAAGAAGATTAAAGGCAACGCTTGAGTTTGAAGAGGGACGTGTCCCTTACCAAGGGACAAATAGGTTGAATAGTTGTAATATAAGATCCCCAAATATTTTTTTTTGTTTTTGATTCTCTCCAATTGCTGTATGAAGGTTTTGTGTTTTGTTTCTGATTTGTTTGTTTTGAATCTCTCACATGCCATTCATGATATAAAGATGCCAAATGATATATAACAATTTGCAAAGGAAACATACAAGAAGCTTGCTAGGAGAATAACATTTATTCCCTTCAATGTTCAGATTTTCAAAGACCATATAAAGAGCAGATTTACAATCATTTATATCAGAAATAAAGAAGTATTTTCAGACCTGGTTCAAAGATGCAAACAACAAACTGAAAGCTCCCCAAGGCTACAAACAACATCAAGAACATGTCCTTTAATCTCCTTGTTTACCATCAACAAAACACACTGAAATCAGGCTTCATCAGCAAGCAAAAAGCAGCCGTCACCAACACGAGATATACTGAGTATTTCCACTAGCACAACTTTCCCCCTTGAAAAAGTTCAATCTGCCTTTAAAAATTCAAAACTCAACCAAAAAATGCATACAAGTACTTGATAGAATCACCAATGGAAGAGTCTTTCATTGAGCCAACACCCATTTTGATATTTAAATTCATCTCCAAGATATAAGCAAAAAGGTGAGTTCAGATCTAGAAAATAAGTGCCCAGAAATTGAAATAAAACACACCAAAATCACTAGAAATCCACGCCACACTGAAATAGAGCAATCTCACACCAAACCCAAATTGAAAACCTCAGAAGAAACTACAAAATATTCATTTTTTCAAAGCTTTAATCTGCAACTGTAGCCCCAGATGTGATTCCTAATATGAAACCATCCTTCACCAGCTTGAGTAGGTCTTGCACTGCCAAAACTAGCCTTAGAATTTGAGGGTTTTTGTCCTCAATCCCGTTCTCAGATCCTTTGGTAACAAACCAGTAGCATCTTTGTAAGTCGTCACAATCAACCATGAAGAAATGAGCTTGAAAAAAGAACTTTTAAAAGTTACTTCTCCAAATTAGGGTGACCAAGCTCAACCCTAAAACCCACGCCACTTTTTTGCATAAGCTTTTGTTTTTAAATTTGACTTTATTTAAATCTTTGCCTCAAATCTTAGCTTGGGCTCCTATCTCCTTAACCAACATTCAAAATCACTTTAGATGCTTGAAAACAACTTAAAGTGATTACATTAGGTGCCATGGTACTAATTTGTCCCCTTATGACCCTTCAATATTAAAATATAAAGTTACTTTATAATAGACCACTTTTTGAACATAAATCAAATATTAAAATAATTTAACCATAGTAACTTTATACCCATAGTATTTGTGCTGTTGAGACAAGCCTGACCTGGTCCAGCTTACCCAAAATAGACTTACTATTTTTAGTAAGTACTAAAAATAGCAAGTGACATCCCAAAAGCTCAAACTGGAGAAATATTGATATGCACCGAGACTCACTGTAGATAGTGAGCATTAGACCGGCCTTGCTAAAAATAGAAAGTCTTTTTGAATACTGAAAACCCAACACCCAAAGCTGGAACTGAGTCCCCTTATTAGAACCACTTAGCCTACAGGGACTCTGGAATAGGCTAAAGGTGATTTCCACTGCTTAGAGGATAGGAGGGGACATTACAATCCACCATCCCCAAAGATTTCTTGCCCTCAAGCAATCATAACGCTGAATGCTATAGTATCTGTTCACCTCTCCCATGTAGCATCCTCAACTGGTAGGTCTCGCGACTTCACCAAATACTTAGTGATCACTCTCTTCCTGATGGTCCTCTGTCTGAAATCAATAATTGCCTCTGGAATAAGCTCCAGTCTCCCTTCCTCATCCAATGGGGGTAAAACTATTGAAGGTACCACATTATGTCCGAGTGCCTTCTTAAGGCGTGATACATGAAACACATTGTGCACTCTACTATCCTCAGGTAACTCCAACTCATAAGCATCCTCACCAACCCTTCTAGTGACCCTGAATGGACCATAGAAACACGGTTTCAACTTCTTTGCTCCAGTCCTTTTGAGAGTGGAATGCCTGTATGGCTGTAATCTAACATAAACCATGTCTCCCACCTCAAACTCCCTTTTAATCCGATGCTGATCAGCGTATATCTTTTACTGATTCTGTGCATGCTGAATGTTCTCCCTCAAAGATCTCATGATGTTTTGACTCTCTTGCAAGAAATCCTTGGCCTTGGGCACACTATAGTCACCAATTAATAAATCAATGAAGCTAGGAGCCTCATACCCATGCAACGCTATGAAAGGTGACATCTTAATGGACATATGATAAGTAGAGCTATAGCAGAACTCCCCAAAATGCAACCATCTAACCCAAGCCTTTTGCTGCCCTAAAACATAATTCCTTAGATAACCTTACACCCACTTGTTAACAATTTCAGTTTGGCCATCCGTTTGGGGGTGGTAGCTTGTGTTGTGAGTCAACTTAGTACCACAAAGTTTGAATAATTCCTACCAAAATAAACTCATGAATTTGTTGTCCCTATCACTTATGATATTTCTAGGTGCTCCATGAAGCATAAATGCCTCTTTGAAGAACAAATCTGCCACCTGTAACGCTGAAAATCCTACTGACATGTCAAAGAAATGGGAAAATTTAGTCAATTTGTCAACTACCACATAGATCCAATCCTTCCCTTGCGCCTTGGGAAGTCCTATGATGAAATCTATAGATATACTTTCCCACTTTTGAGTAGGAATGGGAAATAGTTGCAATAGACCAACAGGGTATGTGTGCTCATTTTTGTTTTGTTGGTACACCTGACACTCACGAACATACTTAGTTATATCATCTTTCATGCCCTTCCTTGAGAATCTCTCATGGATCTGCCTGTATGTCTTGTAGAACCCCAGATAACTAGCCATAAGAGTGTCATGAAATGATTTAAAAATCTGATCCTTTAACTTAGTTTCAGGCACTAAAAGTATTCTTGTAAAAAATTAACCCATCCTTAACACTATATTTTTCATCATTCAAAGCACTATCAAGAATGTTGTTTGTGAATGTGTTTTTAGCATAATCATCTTGTATTTTCTCTTTCCAATCTGCTACAATATAAAAAAAAATACACAAATGTGGCCTCCTAGAGAGTGAATCAGCTAATACATTATGTTTCCCCTTAACATATTCAATATCAAAGTCAAAGGCTTGAAGTTTGCTTACCCATTCTTGCTGCCTTTCACTTAAATCCTTCTGATTTAAAAAGTATTTGAGGCTGTTATAATCAGTCTTCATTAGTGTTCCACGGGGACGCGTCCCCGTTAAAAGACCCTACATTTCTTAAACGGGGACATCTCGGAGACTTGGGGACTTTGGGGGGACGTCCCCCCATCATCCCACCACCAACGCCACCATCTCACCACCAGTGTCACTGCCTCCAAGATGCCACTAGGACTTCAAGGATGCTGGGGTGTCCTCAAGACGTCTAGGGGACTCCTAGTTGTATCCAAGATGTATAATTCTTATACTTATACATCTTTTTATAACTATTTTTTTAAGTACTATATGTATTTTAACACCCTGCCGCCATCCCCCTACCATCCCCTCGCCACCCCCAAACTTAGGCCCCCTGTCCCTACGTCCCCGAAACATGTCCCTTGCCATCCCCCCGTCCCCATCCCCGAAACCTTGTGGAACGTTGGTCTTCACTATAAATCTGCCCCCAATAGGATAATCGCCTTATACTTTAGACAAGGCATGCATGATGCTAACATTTCTTTATCATAAATAGAGTAATTCTTTTTAGCTCCCCTCAATTTTTTGGTCTCAAAGGCTATGGGATGCTTATTTTGCAATAGGAAATCCCCTATACCTTCACCTGAAACATCACACTCAAGCTCAAATGGTTTAGTAAAATCCGAAATAGCTAAAAGAGGGCATGAGCTCATTAAAACCTTAAATTGATCAAAGGCTCTCTGTGCTGATTGAGACCAAGAGAATGCCCCTTTCTTGGTCAAATCTGTAAGTGGGGCAGCAACCTGTGAAAACCCCTTCACAAACCTCTTGTACAACCTGCATAACCCAAAAAACCCCTTAAGCTATGACAAGTTTGTAGGTGGTGGCCAGTCTTGTATTGCCTTAATCTTTTCAGGGTCTACACGCACACCATTGGCACTAATGATATGCCCCAAATAAAGTAATTCAGCCATCCCAAACTCACACTTGGATTCTTTAGCAAATAATGATTCCCTCTCAAGAATGCCAAGTACCTCGTCTAAGTGTTTCAAATGCTTCTCCCAAGATCTACTGAAGATAAGTATGTCATCAAAGGAAATAAGGACATACTTATGGAGCTGCATACTGAAAACTCTGTTCATGCATGACTGAAAAGTGGTTGGTGCATTTGTCAAGCCAAAAGGCATGACTAAAAACTTAAAGTGCCCAAAGTGGCATTACAAAGTTGTTTTCTCCACATCTTCTTCCCTCACTCTAATCTGGTGAGATCCTAATCTCAAGTCAATCTTGGAGAAGTAAACCGCCCCATGAAGCTCATCAATCAACTCATCAATGTGTGGAATGGGATACCTGTTCTTTATAGTCTTTTTGTGTAAAGCCCTGTAGTCCACACACATGCGCATAGTCCCATCATTCTTCACCAATAC
>VDFB02010385.1:81856-181513 GCA_007258455.2 Sequoia sempervirens
CAATAATAGCATGTTGGGTATTGGACTTATCATACCTTTCTGATGCTTGGTTATATCCACGTCCTCTAGGCTTGAATCCTTGTCTTGGTCTTTCTCCTGAGTCAGGGCTTCTTCTTTCTTCTCTTTGAAAATTATTTCTTCCTCGTCCTCTTCCTCTGAAATTTCCTCTGCCTTTGCCTTTGCCAAATGTCATTTGTGATTTGAATGCATTTTCTAATGAAACATTGTTGTTTTTGTTTAGCCTATATTCATGAGATAACAATGACCCAAACAACTCATCTATAAATAATTGTGAGAGATCTTTAGATTCTTCAATTGCAACCACAACATTATCAAATTTGTTTAAAGGAAAAAATCTAAGGATCTTTTCAACAAACTTTTGATCTGACAATTCATCACCATTTGCTCTAGTTTGAGTAACAACATTCATAACTTTGGCTGAGAATTGATCTATTGACTCAAAATCTTTCATTTGAAGATTTTCAAAATCCCTTCTAAGCGATTGCAATTTGACTACTTTTACTTTAGATGTACCTTGATATGCAGTTTCAAGTATTTCCCATGCTTGCCTAGATGTATTTGCACCTTTAATTCTAGCAAAAATAGTGTCATCTATGTCTTGTTGCATAAGTTGTAAAGCCCTTGTATCCTTTCGTCTATTATCCTTAAGCTCATCTCTTTGATTTCTAGTTAATTGAGATTCATCTTGTGGTTCTACAAATCCCCTTTCAACCATTTCTAATAAATCTTGAGAACAAAATAGTGTTTTCATTCTAATTTCTCAATTGTCATAATTTTTATCTGTAAAATATGGAATTTGGGGCTGCAAGTAATTATTAGATGCCATACCTTAATCCAATCTGATAACTAGTAGCTCCACATTCCTTTACTCCTCAATTTCTTCTTCAAAGTATTAATTTTACTTTTCTTGAATATATAAACTTTTAACAGTAGTATTACCCACTATACTTTGATCACAAGTACAAGATTAAAATCCATTGTGAATATTAGGCACAATTAACTATAAAAACTGGTAAAATCTTCATGTGACCAAACAGAGCAGATTGAAATATGTTCTAAATGCTACTAAACTGACAAATCAGATTGGATGAATTGCAAGAGAATATCTTCCTACTTCAGACTGACCTTTAATGATTACTACAACCTCCTTAAATCCTTAGAGAAAATTTCTGAAGCCCTCTACAACTTGTATTTCTACACTTTATCAGACTTTTTCAACTGTTATCTTCAAAACAAAACTATTTTTTTTTTTAACCTCTGATCAACACTCCACAGAGGAATCTCCAACAGTGATCCTAACACAACAGAGAGAGTCTTTGTATCTGCAAAACAGCAAAAACAAACCACAATAATCAACACCTTCCTTGTTGACCAGTCTCTTTACTCCACAAATTGCCTGGACGGCTTCCTTTGGCTGCGACTCCTTGCTTTGGCGGATTCCTTGCTTCCTTTATCTCTGCTTCAATCTGCTGCAGCCTCCTTTGGCAGTGATTTAGCTTCCAATCTCTACTTTCTACGAATTCTCCTTGTTGGCTATTATAGAAACTTTCTCCTTAACTAGCTTGATACCACTATGTGAGTGGGCAGAGGCAAAACCCAAGACACTTCTCAGAACCGTGCTGCTGCACAAACTAATTTGTATTGATTGGCAAATGATTTACATTGGTCCTCTTTTTATAGAGGAGTTGGATGCTTCTAGAAAGTGCAGGAGTTTGGCGATCATGGGAGGCCTCTGGAAGATTCGAGAACCTCAGCGTACCATTTGTTTTATCCATTATACAATACATCTTTTACCTGTCATATAATAAACTATTACATTGCATACATAACGTTGTTACATTGCAAGAGACTGCTATACAATACCTAGTGGAAATTACAATGTTCCAAGAGTGATCCCATTTGCCATATGGTATTAAATGACCTGATTCATACTGATCTTTTCCCCCAGCATCTCAGAAGCCTTCGGCATCATATCCATTCCTCCTTGATGTTGGGCTTCCTCCCCCGAAACTACCATTATGTTGGTTGAATAATCCACCTTTGATTCACCGGACTTTGTTGATGATGCTCTTGACACTTGCACTATTGAAGTATCTATCACCTTTGTTTCCTTTAGCCTAGGCTTCTTAGGCTGAAGCTTCGGACAAGCTCTTTCAAAGTGGACTTTGCTCCTACAGTTCAGAAAGAAATACATTCATTCCACCATTTCGATCTATTGAGACCAGATGCCACCCGTAGATGCTAGTTGAATTACCTTGGGGAGTGGTTGAATGCTGATTAACTTGATCCTCGCAAAGCAGCCGTAGTCGTCTTCCCCCATATCCAAACCTAGAACTAATCCTAGGTGGGATTTGATGAGGCACAAGCAATCCCCCCTCCAGTACTCCATGGGGAGATTGTACAGTCAGACCCAATACTCATCTTCCGATGGAGACATAGATCTAGGATTGAAATTCTCTGACCATCTCTCTGTGTAAACCAATCTGTCACCTATCTACCAAACAATTTGATTCAGAACTTAGTCTCTCTCCTCCATTTGATTCATAATTCATCGCCACCCATTCTCGGATCTCGGCTCTGCTAGGCTTTTGGCGATAACTCTCCTGATGAGGGCCTTATGGTGAAGCTCAGTCGCTTCATTGCCTGCGATTAGCATAACATTTATGACTAGTGCATCCTTTGTGCGTTTGGGGACCCTCCATAATCTCGTGTCATCCTCCAATTTTGGTTTCTCTCGCATCCTCCGACCTAGCCCCGTTTGGAGATGTCATGGTTTACTGAAATGCTGATCCACATTTCTGTTGGCTGTTACTCCCAAGAAATGAGGAGGCGGGCGTGGTGAAACTCTTTTATCTAATGGGACAACATTAGCACCAGTCACAAAGGAGTGGTGTTCATACCTCTGCTTCCCATCCCACAGATCATTGTCGTTGTTCCTTATTGCCTCAAGATGCTCCTTCTGCTTGGCGTCCATCGCCCTTTGCCGCAACGACGCCATCAACCATTCCTGCTCTGTTATGACCCTCCATTGGTGGATGCCACCCACTATTTTTAATATCTTTCTATAATTAAGTTTAATTTATAATAATATAATAATATGTTTTATTGTGTACTTGTAATCTTATTATTGTTATATTATAATATTTATAAGATTATTATTATGTATGTTTTATATTTTAGGATGAACATTGTTACTGTATTTTTTTAGTATTTTTTATATTAGTTTATTTTTTAAAATTATTAAATATAATATTGTTATTGTACTTTTTTTTGTATTTTTAATATTATTATTTTTTAAAAATTATTAATATAATATTATTATATATTAAAATGTGTATTACAAATTGTTTATTTTTAATTTAATATATAAATATTAATTTTTTTTTATATATAATCTATTAAATTATTATATTATATTAATAAAGATAATATTTATTTATTTTACTAAGAATTAATGAGACGACTTTATAAAGCTAAAAGTGGAGTAAAATCCACTCTTAAAAAAATTCCAAAATAATAGTTCACCTTCATTTAGCTTGCCTATAACACCCCAAAACTTTTAAAAAGTAAATTTTATTTGAAGAGGACAATTTTTTTAGGTTTTAATTGGTTCAAAACTAACTTATTAATACTAATTAACAAAATTCATTGTGTTGCTTAATAACTATAACTATTAATTAGACTAATATAATATGCAAAACTAAAACAAACATATTACAATAATATTTATGTGTTCATGTATGTAGTAAATAAAATCATTCAAAGTAAAATAAAAATAACTATAACTCTTAATTAGCCTAATATAAATATTCTCAAATAAATTATACTCCATAAATATAGTAAATACATTTTAGTAAGTTAAATTTTAGATTTATTTACTTAATACATAAATAGTAAATATCTAGTGCTTTATAGATAAAAATATAAGAAGTAATATATTTTATGAATAAAATAATAAATAGATATATGTATTTTAAATACATTTATTTAAAAGATGTTCAAAGATATCAATTTGAAAGTTATTCTATGTAGATGCATTTAATATATCTAGATTAATTTTATTTACACTAGTAAACTATTTAAGATTTATTTTATTTACAAATTAGTAAACCATTTAAGAATTATTTTATGTTTTTTTAAGATGGGAGGAATTGTTAGGGTGGGGTATCCCCCTATAAACTGTAGTGCATTTGGTAAACTTTTTTCACGTGAAGGTGATGCTGGCACGACATGCCCTGCATTTGGTAAACTTTTTCCATGTGAAGGAGACTAGACCTCCTGACCAAGAATTATTTTATGTTATTTACATTGTTTATTTTAAAAGAAGTTAAATTGATTTAAAATTTTTGTCATTTTGAGAAGGTCTATTCTAGATATATTTAAAAAATAGATATACCAATTATTATTTTACTTCATTTTTATTCACTTAAAATTATTTTTTATAATTTTGAAAACTTATTTAAAAATTAAATCTTTTTAATCTAAGTTGTCAAATATGATTACACCTTTTAGTATAGTAAAACAAACTATACACTTTTCATCTCTATTAATAAATAAAAAATTAAGAAACATTTACCTTTAAAATTCTATGTAGAAGAAATATCAATTACCAAGGTTTTATGAGTTGTCTCATCATAAATATCTGTGCACGCCATCAATTCACGGACAAAAATTCACCATCAACAATTCACCGCAGAAAAATTCACCAAAATTCACCACCATAATGGTAAATTTTTTGCCCGTAAATTGCTGAACCCTAATCTCCTTGAAAAGTGTTTTATAAATCATCTTGTACACCATTCCATTGTAGAAAATTTGAATATATAATTTTTTTATCTTTCCTATTCTTATTTTTCAAGATTTATTAAAAATTTCTCTTCTATATACACTGTATCTTGCAACGCAAGAAAAAAGGTGCCACACTCAGAATCTTGAGAAAGGTGCCATCCCCGTAAAACACTAACGGTTATCTGACTGAGTAGCTGTTCTTTCCGACGGTAAATTTTTTTTAAGCTAAGGTATAGCAAATAACAGCCAATGAAAAACGTCACCGCTTATACAGGCCACACTTGATTTCCCATCACCGGAATACCCGCCAGTGTCGGATAATACCTTTGCAAAGGTATAAATAAAACACACAGATTATCGACTCGTTAAAAAAAGCACATATGCTCGTAAGAGCTCGCCATGCATAGTTCTGCTATTTGAAGGTGGCGTTAAAGGAGTTTGTCCACCGCTGTTCGATTCTTGTTACCCTCGTTATTTCTCTTTAAATTGTTTTACCAGCGACCTAAGTTTTGGGTTGAACTGCCGCTCTCGTTGCAGAATACAGAGAATTTCAGTAGCTTGTCTTTGGAGTGTGGATGGTATCGTATTGGAATCGTTTGCTTTGAAGAGAGCAAAATGAGGGAAGAAGAGCCACAGCCCAAACGGTAACTTATCTCTCAAGCCAACGCAACTGAATTTTAGTTTTAGCTGTATAAAGATTGGGGTTTATCCGGGGGTTTAGTCAATCGGATGATATGTGCTGAATTTTGAGGTACTGGGTTTTTGAAAATTATTTATTTCTGACCATCTTTTTGTATTCCTTATATAGGTTGCAATTGCATCAACCATCACAGTTTGTAACAGATGAAGATGCAGTTGCACATTTGAAGGCTGCTGAAGAGACTCTCAGCGATGAAAAATCGAGGATTGTTGATGATGCCCTTTCATATCTAAAGACAGTCAAAGAAACTTTCAAGAACGACCGAGAGAAGTATATTGGGTTTCTCCAAGTCATGAAAGATTTCAGGCTGTACGGGTACGCATGCCGCTTTTTCAAATCTGTGTAATCAGTAACGAGATCTGAATCTAGTAGTTTAAAATATGTATTATAGCCTAATTTTAAGGACAAATATAAGACACTATAATTATACATGTATATCTTGGGCAATCTGAAATTTATTTGAAAACTTTTAACGATTTTTATTTTCTCTTTTCTTTTTAGGGAAATTTAGCAGTTTAAAAAATACTTTTATAGAAAATTTGTGAGAAATTAAACAACTGGGAAAAACTTTAAACCGAAAAAGATGCCCTGAAAATCTGATTGTTTTTTCTAAACAGTATACCTTATTGAAATTATCCTTTTCTGTTTTTTCAGAACTGTTACAGATGAAATGATGAACAAATTAAAAGATGTCTTTGAAGGCCACAACTCTCTTCTTGTGGGATTTAATGTTTTCCTTCCAAGAGACTATGAAATTACAGATACTTACATAGATCGTCCAAGAGACTGTGAAATTGCAGATACTTACATAGATCGTCCGCCGAGGAAAATGGAGATTGATATCGATCAAGCTCTCATTTATGTTCAAAAGATTAAGGTAAGCTCGAAGAAGTATAAATAGGCTTAATGTTGACCAAGTTGTCAATTATATTTAAAAGATTAAGGTAATATTGAATAAAGTAAAATTAGAAAATAGATGGTTTTGGCATGTAAAAGCAATTTTGAAATGTTTCAAACTACTTAGCCATGTTCAGACACGGTTTCAAAATGATGACAAAAACGTCTACAAAAGCTTTCAGCAAATGCTAAACAAGTTAAGGGAGGGTGATATATCACTCACTGATCTACATCAACAGGTAAAACTTCTATTTTGCAATCATACAGTTTTAAAATAAGGAACAAAGCTCTGATTTTATTTGTTATGGTTTTAATCTAAACTTTGAAAGAATATAAAATCTAATGTGGCAGGTAAAACTCCTATTTTGCAATCATAAAGATCTTCTTGAGGAATTCACTAGTTTTGTGCCAGAACCTATGGATTCAGCTAATGTTCCTCACCTTCAAGATTCTGAAAAACCTTCGTGTGGACACATCTCTGGATTGAAGTCTGTTAGGCATTCGTACAAAAAAAAAAAGGCCAAGGTGTGTTGTGACAATTTTGACTTGATTTCCAGTCCTATTTAAGTTTTTAGCTTTCTATAGCTGTTTTCCTTCGCAAATTGTTGTTTAAATTTGATTTCGCAACAGAGACAAAAAACTATTGATACAAACAGTAATCGCCATCAGATTTTCCAAAGTCCTTTACGGGAAGATGTTGAAAAAACATCTGTTGACATAGATAATGGAAAGTTGAAGAAGGTTCATGAAGAGAAACACCTCAATGACGATTCTATGTGGAAGTCAAAAGACAGGAGTGAAAAAAGACCAGCACAGAATAGGGAGACAGAGTTGGATGCTATGTATCACTGTCCTAACAGAGGGACATTAACTAGCAGGTCTGATGTTTTGGTACCTGAGAAGAGACTGATGGGGCAAGTTTATGGATCTCATGGAGAAAATTCTCTGCAAGATCCTCCTATGGACTGCAGCAAAACTTTAATGAGTAAGTAACACTAGAATGCTTGCATAACTAATGCATTTGTCTTTAATGAATCCCAACTAAGTTTAGGTTCATTGTGAAAAAGACTGTTATTGATAAACTACCTAAAACAAATTAGTTGTCTTTTTATTAGGTTGCAGATAAATTTCTTGGAGATTACCAACTTCTCAAATGAATTGTAAAACCAAACATCTAACTCACTTGTTTTCCACCTACATGACTGCAGCATGCCTCACTAATGACCATGTTAAATGATTTTCTTGTAAGGGTCATATTTTTTCCCTCTGCAATGTGAGTGTGATCCATGATTTAAACATCATGTTTGACTACTACGCCATTCAACTCTTATCTTTTGTTGACATCTTTCATCATGCCAATTATATCTTACAAAAAGGCATCTACTAGGAGCTTTTCTGGTGTTATTGTAAAGATTAACAATGAAGCATTTCAGAACTTATAGTTATACATCTTAGTTAATGCCTATAATTTTATTCTAAACCTGAAGCACTTATTTCTGCAGATGTAAGTCGACAGAAAAGAGACTTTTGCAAGAAAGTAAAAAGAAAGATTGTCGATACAGAGTTGGAGAGGGACAACATGAGAAACACAGGACAACATGATGAAAAAGATAGACATAGAGATAATGACCAATCTTGCAGGTCAAGAGATAAGTTGAATAATAATGCATCACCTATCTCAAGTAAGGATGACGACATAAGTCCACAGGAAAGGGACTTCTGCAAGAAAGAAAAAAGAAAGCTCAGTAAGACAGAGTCGGAGAAGAAAAACAAGAGAAACACAGAACAACATCATGGAAAAAGTAGGCATGGAGATAATGATCAATCTCGTAGGTCAACAGTCAAATTGAATGACAATGCTTCATCTATGTCAAGCAAAGGCAAAAGCATTGACAAGCCAATTTCGGAGTTTTGTTTGTCTGACTTTGAGCTTTGTACGCCTAGTTATCGTTTGCTACCTGAGAATGTAAGAGACCTTTTCATATATGTGTTTTTGTATTTGTGACTGAATATTGATAAATAATTATATATCTCCAGTTGTAGAGAGCCATTTTTTTTCCTCTTGGAAATCCTCATTGTAAATGCCATGCCTTTTGAGCAGTTTTTAAAAATAAAATAAAATGAATACCAAATAAACCCATTTTTAATTTGAACATATTTATCACATATGTTTAATTTTTAATTTTATTTGAAATTAGATGAAAAACTGATGTTAAATGCATTATTTTGCAGTACCCAAAACCTGTTGCCAGCTACAGCACTGACCTTGCAGCAGAGGTATTAAATGATTGTTACATATCAATGACATCTGGTAGTGAGGATACCTCTTTCAAACACATGCGGAAGAATCTCTATGAGGAGAGTCTTTTTCGTTGTGAGGATGACAGGTATTGCTATATATATTGAACTTGAGGCACATCTTATAGATTTGCATGGGAGTAGTTATGAACAAGTTATAGTCCAGATGAATGTCATATCTGGCGCACTACATACAAGGGGTGTTAATTTATTACTTGATGCTAGGTGCCTCTTCCTTTCTGGAGATTTTATGCATATTTACCATTTAGTATATGCCAATGAGTTGATTTTATTATCTCTTTCTTATTACTTGGTTCAAAGTTACTCAGAATTTTTGAAGATGTTCTTATGTTTATTAATGTTTCTAATGTGAATTTTCAGATATGAATTGGACATGCTGGTGGAATCCATATCAGCAACAATTATACATATAAAAGAGTTGCTTGAAAAGATTCACAATGGTATAATTAACAGAGATGATCATATCCAAATTGAAGAACATTTGACAGGTAGAATCTATTTTGAGCTGGTGTAACTGCTGTTAGAAGTTAGATTCATATCGTAGTTGGTTTTGAAGAGGCTTACTAATGTGGCAATGTTTTGACCTTTGCAGCTTTAAATCTGAGATGCATTGAACGGCTTTATGGTGATCATGGACCTGAATTAATAGATCTGATGCATGAAAACCCAGGTCGTGCTTTACCAGTAATACAAAAACGTCTTCAGCAAAAGAAAGATGAATTGTCCAATTGTAGGGCTGAGTATAACAAAATTTGGGCTGATGTTTTTGCAAAAAACTACCGAAAATATCTTGATCATCGCAGCTTCTTCTTTAAGCAACAAGACAAAAAGAGCTTAAGCACAAAAGGTTAAACTTAATTTTTCAACTTCATTTATTTTGAATTACTAAATTGAGGAGAAACCTTTCTGTGGTTTTGAAAATACCATTGGTGGTGAAACAGTTATCTTCAAGACTTGTCTTGAAGCTATAATTTTTTGTAAAATCCATTTGCAATTTTGCAAAACCTTGTTCAAGATGCTTCTTCAAAATGCATATGCATATCTTTTCTTGCACAGTTTCAGATCTAAATAGAACTCAACAAGTTAAATATTATGATCAAATTTTGATCATTTGCTTACCATCACCCTTCATTTTATCTTAAAGAGAGTAAACTTATCGATTATCAAAAAGGGGATAGAACTTCTACCAATATAACAGGTAAAATGCTTCTGTGAAATTGCCAAACAAACTAAGACTTAGTCAAAGGCTCTCAACACCTTCTCTAACACAACACTGGTAAACAAAACTAGAGGATTATCCATATTAGTTATTTTGATCCTTGGCCAACACTAACTCTTGGATAGTTTGTGCATATTCTTCCTCATCATTGTCCTTGCCATAATGTTTAATGTACGCTGTTTGGTTCAGAATATTCCTATGATATTCTGTTATCCTGTTCATGGACTTTGTAAATATTTTGTTAGTAAGCTAATGTTGTTATGTTAATCTTTGTTGGCATTAGGTAGTGATGTAATGACTTGACTTTTAGTTGTTGGTAGTTGTGCTAACAACTTAACCAATAACCATAAGTCTTGTCATTCAAATAACAAGTCTTATGTTAGGGTAGGGGTGTCCTCCATGTACCGAGCAAATTGTATTAAACACTACCTATATGAAAGCTTATATCATTCTGTATTATCTATGTTGTACAGTTGCTTCAGTTATTATTGCAATTGATATTCTTTGGTAGTGTAGAATTTATTAGCAAACATTCTAGTGTTGTTGCATTTGCCAACATCCAATTAGTTGAAATTGGTTCAAAGGATCCAATATCCAATAGCAATGGACCCATCAACTCCATCTCCAGAAAAGTAGAAGTTGCCAAAATTTATTGGTGATTGATCTGGAGATCTAGTTTAGCATTGGAAGATATGCATTACAATTTGGACTAATAAGTGACAGACATCAGTTGAGGTGCTTTCTGTAAGATCCCCTTGTCAATCTGCTGTGCTTTTTTCAGTTTTGATGGTTTGACCATCTGTCAAACACTTGGCATGCAAGTTGAATGAGGTCTGATTTCTGAGTTTATATGTGTTTGTTTTGTTTTTTTTGAATGATTTGCAATGCCCAAACATACCATTACATAGAAATGATAACCATTAACTTGCATAAACAAATAATGAACATTCAACCCTTAAAAATGATTTTATTGCCACTATAACAGGTCTGATAACAATGCAAATCAGGTCTGATACACTTTATTTCAGATTACAATAACATTGGAAATGACATAACCGGACCAATATAATAGTGGAGGCTCCAATTATGCAATGATGGGGTTGGCATATGACCTACAAAGGCTGAAATGACTGAACTAAGAAGTACAGATCTGAAACTCACTAAAAAATCTGATTTATGCCATGGCTGCCCTTGAATTAATTTTATAAAATAGATCCCTGCATATATGGCTCTAAAACCCTCATCAAAATACCTCCAACATGCTCAAAACCAGTCCCCTAGTTAGGGAAAATTCATATAAAATTCTGAATGTCTTCAATCAGCAATATCATCATTAAATAAGGGTTTCCAAACCCTAGCACCAACAAAGATAAATCAGATCTGCAAATAATCTTCTCAACCCTAGACAAACTGATGGCAAAATGATGCCATAAACCCTAGTTGCCTTATTCCTTCAATATCTCCTGAAACTATGAAGACCCATTTAAGAATATTGCTTGCATAACACTTCCAACAAGTCTTAAAACCCTAGCTGCCAAGTTTGTATGAGAAATCTGCAATTAAACTCCACCTTGTAGCTCCAAATTCACCATAAACCTGCAAATATGCTCAATGCTGAACCCTAGATGGATTGACCTCTCGATGTGGAGTTGGGTTTTCATCCAATCCACTTATTTTCAAGGGTTTTCGTCCTCAGAAATGGCTGCACCTGTAATGAATAGCTGAAAATGGAGAAATCTCAAGTTTACCAAATCGACATAATGAGTCTTGAAAGGGATAGAGAAACTTTTTATAATGCCTTTTTCACCACTTTTGGACCCCAAATCACATTATGTGATTTTTAATGAATTTTTTTGCTTTTAATTTATTTTTCCCCGTTTCCTTTGTAAACGCACTTTATAATTTTTCTTTTATTTTTTAAAAGTGACTTTAATATTTTATTTTCAAAAAGTGACTTTATTATAGTTTATTATTTTGTTTAAGTCACTTTTAATTAAATTAATTAAAAATAAAGTAATCCTTTTGATTTAATTCTTTGTGGACAACTTTATAAATAATTATTTTAATTAATTTATTCCTGGCCGAAAATTGGGGACATTATGTAATGTTCCCTTTTCCTAGGTAGTTGATAGATGTAGTGGTTAGCCTATCAATTGGTTCCTATAGGCTAACACGGTGTTTAGGGGGCCCTTTGAGGGTGATCTATGGCTCTTCAGTAGGCCTTTTCGTGCTTATTTTAGTACTTTTCAGCTTAGTGTTCCAATTTATTTGCGGTGTGCCTTCTAGAGGCCATTTAGAATATTTTGACCCACACTTACTATTTTTAGTAAGTCACTTGGATGTTTTGCTCATACTTACTATTTATAGTAAGTCATGGAATGGTCAATTGCTATCATGTCTATATCTGGAAAGTTGATGGATTACTCCTATGAGTTGATATTGGTATTTATCAGGGAGTTGATGATTTAATTTATATTATTAAAGTTAATCCAGTTTAACTTTAATAATATTAATTATTATGGATGACTTTATTAGATGGCATTATAAGGGATTAAAAGGTGTTATGTAATGTTTGCATAAAGTATTATTATTTTCGTGCTTTGACCCCTCAACTTTATGATGAAATATTTAAATGACCATCAAAAGCAAATTAAATGAAATGAAGTTCAAATGCAAATTGGGTGTGGAAATATAAAAGGGCATTGAGAGCTCATTTTGCACATTCATGTGGAAGAAGAATATTTTGCTAAGGGTTTTGCAAGAGGATTGTTGAGTTTAGAAATAATTTGCTTCACCGAGGATGAAAACCCTTGTGAGGATCAACTTGGTGCAAGAATGAAAGATCTCCCAAACCAGCTTACAGACAATTCCATTTTAGGGATTGTGCTTGAGCTTCAATCGATTTGCAGGAAATCTTCATTATTTAGGGTTTGAAGGATCTACTAGAATATTGCAACTATATTGATTATTATTACTGAGCAAAGAGAACTACAAGAAAATTAGAAGATTTCACGGGATTGCAACTCCCGTATGATATTTGCTAGGCAAGGTTTTGAAGAATTAATTGCTACATATACTTGGGTGCCTAAATTAGGATTGATGATCTTATCTGCTGATGAATTGATTGATTCAAGTCTTTATCTAAGGGCTGCATTGGAGTTATACATTGCTGGTGACTCCTATGATCTTGGCAATTATATGAATGGCCTTATATTTGATCCAAGCATGGGTTCTTAAATACATTAATTTTTGAGTGTATTGCCAATTCTAGAGGTGGTGTGAGGGTTTAGTTGGCTATTGTTGCACATACCTTTCCCACTGTGGCTAGATGGTAGTTGTTGAAGGGATGTGAGGCACTAATTTCGAGCCATGAGCATATATCAAACTTGTTATGCACATTTTGGGTTGCATGGAAGCTAAATAGGGGTGTCAAACTGTTGTTGTGGGAGTCTTGAATAGGGTTGGGCAAGATTGCAAACTTGGGCGTGATCTTTAGTGCAACTGGCAACTTCATTCACTCACTAATTTTCCATCTTCACAAGTGTTGTGTTGCTGGGTGCTTCCTCATTCCTAGAAGGGTCAATGTTTTGGAGCAACCTCTTTATCTTGGTACTTATTTCTAATTAATACCTCTTCTATGTATACAAATCTCTGAGTTGTATCTATTGTTATAATTTTATTGATCAAAAATACAATTTTCTAGGGTTTTTCATTGGATTTGAAGTGTATTGAATGAGTTACATTCTATGTAAGTGTAATGAATGAGCCTTATTCAAAAACATGTCATGTTGATGAGATAAATGTATTGAATCTATTATGGTGTTTGCCATTTCATTTCCATTGGAGAGTTCAATTTAGTTAATGTGTTATCTATTTGACAAAATTGCCAATGTGTCAAATTGCAATAGTCATTTAGGTTTATTGAGCTAAACTCCATTAGGGGTGGAACATTATAGTGGTATCAGAGTTCAATATTTCTTGCCAGCCTAAGGGGGCTATTAACTAAGGTTGTTTTCAGATTGCTTTGTGAGTGACCAACATTTTAATTTTAGTATTAGTGGTTTACATCTTTTCTATGTTGGTGACCAACACTTGCATGTCTATTTTTTGCCTCTTTTTGACAGTTGTTAGAAGCAAGGGTTAAAGATGACTATAGATAAATCTATGTTTGATTTGATGCAGGAAATGTACATGCTAATGAAGGACCTGTTGTGACCTATTTTCACACCTCGCCCCATTGCACATGGGGACCCTCGCCAACTTGTTTTGAGGGTTTAGCTTTGAGTTGCATTTTTGTGAGAACTTTCGCTCTGTGGTTTATAGTCTGAGTCAGGAGTCATCACCTAAGCCAAGTTGGGATTTCAAGCCTTGAAGTGCGCGTAAACGTCATAGAAGTGTTCAGAGGACCCTGCAGACGAGGATCACCTGTGCTTTTGTCCAATTCTGACACTTCCTACTTTTTGGGGATTTTGCTTTTTTTCGTTTTTGGCTCTTTTAGGCCATTTGGGAATTTACTATTTTTAGAAAGTTGCTTTTTCTCTTTTTCTATTTTTAGAAACTTTCTATTTTTGGCAAGTGCCAGGGTCCTCATCGGTTAGAGAGTCGAAGTTTCCATTTTTAGACTAAAAGACATGCAAAAATCACCCAAAAAGTCTAAAAAGCATGGAAAAAGCATGTGAAAATCTGAGTAAAAAATACAAAAATCAACTGAAAAGCACACCTTTCTGACCAAAAATCACCCAAAAATCATAAAAGGCTTGCAAAAAGGGTCATTGAAAAATCAGAAAATCAGGCCTTTCAAGAAAAAATCTGGTAAAAAGCAATACGAAAATCTGAAAAATCACCTAAAAATCTGGTGAAAAGCTTGAGAAAAGCATGTGAAAAGCAGATTGAAAGTATAAAATTCTGAAGAAGCTCGCCCAGCAATGGGTAAAAGGTGGCACAAGGTTCAGGAAGTCCAACCTGCAGCTGATGAAGAGATGGCAAGCCTCATGGAAAGTCCGCCCTTCACTTGGCATGGAAGATGGAAAGTCCGACCTGCTGTTGGATGAGTGGAACAAGTCTGGGAAAGTCCACCCATGCCTAAAAGTTGAATGGAAAGACACTTAGAAAGTCCGCCTTAGCACTGTTAATGAGATGCAGCTTCAGGTTCGTCCTTCCAGCCTCGAATAAAGACATAATTTAAATCGGCTATTTATCTTATATATGAGTTATTTAATGGCATTAATGTAATTTCTAAAAGGGCCGACCTTCCTTGTAATTTGCATCTTTTATTTGTAATTATAATTTTGTATAGTGGCCGACCTTGTACATGAAGAGGTGCGACCTCTCTCACATCTTGTATTTATACAAGGTCATTTCCATTCATTTCATCATCAAGCAAGTTCAAATTATTCCTTCATCCCAAGTGCGAATTCCTTCAAGAGCAGATTGCGAATTTCTCTAAGTGCAGATTTAGATTACAAGGAAGAGCAGATTATCATCTGTTATTGCATCTAGAGTTGATGCTGGATATTGGCCTTGTATTGGCCTCATTGTAAAGAGAATTATTGCCATTAAATATATATAAAAGAGAGATCTTTGTTGCTGGGTTTTTCTCCCTCAAGAGGAGGGTTTTCCCAAGGTATATGCTGTGTTACTGTGTCTGATTTTTGAATTAATTTTCTGTGCACTGATCTGATCACTAATTCAACATGGTATCAGAGCGGGTTTGAGTAGATCGTGATCAGATTTGTCTATACAGCGGTACTCTCTTCTCTTCGTCCTAATTCTTGGTCTATCTCTACTTCATTCAAGATGGTGAACGGATTGAAGATCGAAGATAGACTCGATGGAGCTTCAAACTACACCTCTTGGAGATTCCGAATCATGCTTACATTGGAGGAGAATGATTTGGTTGAATTTGCGGAGTCCAAGGTTCCTGAACCTGAAGAGGAAGAAGAGAAGCTGCAATGGAAGAAGAAAGATATCAAAGCAAAGAAGTTGCTGGTTGATTCCGTAAAGGATCACATTGTCCCTATCATCTCTAAGATGAAGACTGCAAGGGAGATGTTCAAGTCTTTGGAAGAAATGTATGAAATCAACAACACCAGCTGGGCTCTTGCGTTGAAGCAACAACTTCATCATGTGAAGATGTCAAAAGGAGAGACCGTGATCGCCTACTTCATGAGGATTGCAGATTTGAGAGATCAGCTCTCCACTATTGGTCATATGGTTGAAGATAAAGATTTGACAATGCTTGCACTCAATGGCTTGCCATTATCTTGGGAGTCCTATATTCAAGGAATTAGTGCAAGGTCTAAACTTCCGAAGTTTGATCGTTTGAGGGCCGACTGCATCCAAGAGGAATCAAGGTTGATGGCTAGAGGTGTTGGCCCAAGTTCTTCTAATCAAGAAATCCATGTTCTTGCAGCCCAAGCTTCGAAGAAGAAAGGAAAAGGTGGAAAGAAGGGACACTTCAAGAGGAATCATGATAAAGGAAATGATGATGCTTCCTCTCCCAAGAAGAAGCGAGATTTGTCTAAAATTCAATGCTTTAGGTGTGACAAGTTTGGTCATTTTGCTAAACATTGCCCTGACAGACCTAAGCATCAAGCCTCCGTTGCAGATGTAGAGAATGTTTCTCCTCAGAAGGATGAATATCTGTTTTGCTCAGCCTTGTCAAGCAATGTTGCCACCGACACCAACACATGGTTGATTGACAGTGGTGCTTCTCGTCACATCACCGGGTTCAAGGAGCACTTATCAAGCTTGGTGAAGAAAGATTCATTGGAACAAGTTATCATTGGAGATGATGCTAGCTACACCGTGAAAGGGATTGGGACCTCTACTCTCCATTTGGATTCAGGTATTACACTTCAGTTGAGCAATGTTCTTTATGTTCCGGGGATCAAGCGCAATCTCATCTCTATTTCAGCCCTAGAAGATAAAGGATATCAAATTGCCTTCTCAAAAGGCAAAGTTCTTGTATGGATGGAGAACTCTAGTTTCAAAGATGCTCAAGTTATTGGAGTGAGACATGAAAGCCTCTACAGGGTTTGCTCTCGTCCTCTACAAGCCTTGGTTCATGATACTTCTTCACTATGTGATCTTTGGCATCGAAGATCATCTACACTTTCGTGCCTTGCCTATTATAGAGAAGATGGTGACAGGTCTACCTAAGTTCGACAAGGAGCATGAAGGCACTTGCAAGGGTTGCGCTCTAGGTAAGAATGTAAAAGCCACTTTTCATAGTAGTGAAAGTAGATCTAAGAGTATTTTAGATCTCATCCATTCAGATTTATGTGGTCCTATGTCTATTCCGTCTTCAAGCGGATTCTTGTATTATGTACTCTTTATTGATGATCACTCTAGGAAAACTTGGATTTATTTCTTGAGGTCTAAAGAGTCTGAGGAAGTATTAGCCAGATTTAAGGAGTTTAAAGCCTTAGTAGAAAACCTTTCTGGTAAAAGAATTAAGGTCCTTAGATCTGACAATGGTGGTGAATACACCTCTAGTAGTTTTCTAGACTTTTGTACAGATGCAAGGATTAAGAGGGAGTTCTGTGTTCCCTATAATCCTCAGCAGAATGGTGTTGCAGAAAGAAAGAATAGGACAATCATGGAAGCAGCAAAGGCTATGATTCATGATCAAGATTTGCCGACTTTCTTATGGGCAGAAGCCTCCAGGACAGCTGTATATGTGCAGAACAAAAGTCCTCACAAGGTCTTGGAGAATATAACTCCGGAAGAAGCCTTCACAGGGAAGAAGCCTGAAGTCAGTCACTTAAGAATCTTTGGATGTCCTGTCTATATCCATGTTCCGAAGGAGAAGAGAACTAAGTTGGAGCCCTCTGGCAAGAATGGTATCTTTGTGGGCTACAACGAGACATCTAAAGCCTACAGAATTTACATTCTAGGACAAAAGTTGATTGAGATCAGTAGGGATGTTACTTTTGAGGAAGACATTGCATTTAGAAGATCCAAGGGCACTCACTTGGAGATCAGTAATGAAGAGTCTCCTCAGGATATGGAAGTTGACCATACTCCTGAGATTCAGAGGGAGACTGTTGAACCAAAAGAAGATGCTGATCCTGTTGAACCCTTGGAGCCTACTGATGGACCTACTGACATTGTCATTGGAAGAAAGAGACCTCTATGGGCTAGGCGCACTATGCAAGAGGCAGAAAGCTTTGCAGCTCCTAGAGGCACATTCAGAGAAAGTAAAAGGCCTCATAAGTTCTTCAATTATGTTGCCTTGATGAGTCAGATTATTGATTCAGAGCCTTCATGTGTTGAAGAAGCATTCAGTCATCAGGTTTGGAGAGATGCAATGGCAGAGGAGTATCAATCAATTCTCAAGAATGATGTTTGGGACATTGTTCCTAGACCTAAGAGCAAATCAGTGGTATCTTCGAAATGGCTCTTCAAAATCAAGCATGCTGCAGATGGGAGCATTGAGAAGTATAAGGCAAGATTTGTGGCTCGAGGGTTTTCTCAGAAAGAGGGAGTTGATTACAAAGAAACATTTGCTCCTGTTGCCCATTACACTTCTGTCAGAACTATCATTGCCATTGCTGCATCGAGAGGATGGAAGATTCATCAGATGGACGTGAAGACAACTTTTCTCAATGGCGTAATTGAGGAAGAAGTTTACATTGAGCAACCTGATGGTTTTGAAGTTCATGATAAGGAGTCACATGTGTGTAAGCTGAAGAAGGCCTTGTATGGTCTTAAGCAGGCTCCTCGTGCTTGGTACGAAAGGATTGATCGGTACCTAACCAGTTTGGGCTTCTTGAAGAATGATGCTGATTCAAATCTCTATTTCAAGGTAATCAATGGTGATGCACTAATATTGGTTTTATATGTTGATGATTTGATCCTTATTGGAGAAGATCACTTGATTCTCGAATGCAAGAAGGAGTTGACTTCAGAATTTGAGATGAAGGACCTTGGGCTCATGCATTACTTTCTTGGTTTAGAAGTCTGGCAAAAACCATATGAGATGATTCTAAGTCAAGGGAAGTACACCATTGATATACTTAAGAGATTTGGCATGATGGATTGCAAATCCATGTCTACACCTATGGAGACCAACCTTCATAAGTTGAAGGAGGCTGTAGCTAATTTAGACTTGGTGGATCCTACATTGTATAGACAGTTGATTGGGTCTTTGATGTATCTGGTTAACACTAGACCTGATATTTGCTATGCAGTGAGTGCACTTAGCCAGTTTATGTGTGATCCGAGACAGATACATCTTGTTGCAGCTAAACATATCCTGAGATACTTGCGTGGCACAGTTGGATATGGGTTGAGGTATACTTCAGATGCAAACTTGAAGTTACATGGTTTTACAGATTCTGATTGGGCAGGGTGTGTCACAGATTGGAAGAGCACCTCTGGTTGTTGCTTCAGTTTGGGTTCTGCTATGATTTCCTGGTGCAGCAGGAAGCAGTCTCTGTAGCATTGAGTACAGCAGAGGCTGAGTACATTGCAGCTTGTATGGCAACTCGGGAAGCAGTGTGGCTTCGTAAGCTCCTTACAGGATTGTTTGGACAATCAATGGAGCCTACCATCATCCATTGTGATAATCAGAGTTGCGTGAAGCTTTCTGTCAATCCTGTGTTTCATGACAGAACGAAGCATGTTGAGATCAAGTACCACTACATCAGAGATATGGTACTACGAAAGGCTGTACAGTTGAAGTACATCAGCACTGATGAGCAGACGGCAAATATTCTCACCAAGCCTCTCTCCAGGATAAAGTTTGCATACTTTCGAGATAAGCTTGGTATGGTGGAGAATCCAGCCTTGACTAAGAAAGAGTCTCAGTATCAGTGAGCCTTTCTATCCTTTACCATAGTATGGTTGTAGCCATTATGGTAGATATCGTGTTGAGGCGATATCCAATATCATGTTGAGGTGATATTTATCTTTTACCATAGTATGGTTGTAGCCATTATGGTAGATATCGTGTTGAGGCGATATCCAATATTGAGGTGATATTTATCTTTTACCATAGTTATGAGATATCGTTGAGGCGATATCCAATATCACGTTGAGGTGATATTTATCTTTCACCATAGTATGGTTGTAGCCATTATGGTAGATATCGTGTTGAGGCGATATCCAATATCACGTTGAGGTGATATTCCCTTGTTCACCATAGCATGGTTGTAGCCATTATGGTTGATATTGCAATGAGGCAATATTTGTCATCACGATGAGGTGATATGTCTTGAGCAGCTGGAAGTTCTCTCCTTAGCTGAGAGGGAGTGTTAATGAGATGCAGCTTCAGGTTCGTCCTTCTAGCCTCGAATAAAGACATAATTTAAATCGGCTATTTATCTTATATATGAGTTATGTAATGGCATTAATTAATTTCTAAAAGGGCCGACCTTCCTTGTAATTTGCATCTTTTATTTGTAATTATAATTTTGTATAGTGGCCGACCTTGTACATGAAGAGGTGCGACCTCTCTCACATCTTGTATTTATACAAGGTCATTTCCATTCATTTCATCATCAAGCAAGTTCGAATTATTCCTTCATCCCAAGTGCGAATTCCTTCAAGAGCAGATTGCGAATTTCTCTAAGTGCAGATTTAGATTACAAGGAAGAGCAGATTATCATCTGTTATTGCATCTAGAGTTGATGCTGGATATTGACCTTGTATTGGCCTCATTGTAAAGAGAATTATTGCCATTAAATATATATAAAAGAGAGATCTTTGTTGCTGGGTTTTTCTCCCTCAAGAGGAGGGTTTTCCCAGGGTATATGCTGTGTTACTGTGTCTGATTTTTGAATTAATTTTCTGTGCACTGATCTGATCACTAATTCAACAAGCACATGGTAAGGAAGTCAGAAAGTCCGCCCACCCCTTTTGAGAATGTGGCAAGGAACTTGGAAAGTCCGCCCTGGGTATTGGAAAGAAACTCTTGAAGTCCGCCTAGCCCAGCAAGAGGGAAAAATTGAATTTTTTTGACTAAGTGTTGGCAAGAGGAATGGAAGGAAGAAAGTCTGCCCTTGGAAGAAATGGTAGAAATTTTGACTAAGTATATGACAAACACATGGAAAGAACTCTCCCAAGTCCGCCATACTTAGAAAATTGATGAATAAACTCATAAGGAGGTTCACCTTGCTTAGGAAAATGGATGAAAACTCTCAAGTCCGCCATGGGATGACAGAAGAAGCAAGAATAAAATGGCAAAATATGAATGTGCTAGAAAGAAAATGAAGGTTTTCCTAGCAAAATTCATCTAAGGCATAGGACATTCAACGAGAAAATGGTGAAATGGCTAAGACAGGAAGAAGTCCGCCATGGATAGGAGAAAGAGAAAAACCCTTGAGAAAATTGCAAAAAATTAAAATAAAGCATGGGTAAAGCATAAAAATAAAAGAATTAAAGGTTGAGCAAATCAAAAATCACATGAAAACCTTTAATTATTTTTCAAAAACACTTAGAGAAAAATGGAATTCTATGGATAAACTTCAAATTTCGATAAGGATAAAGATGAAAGGAGAGAAAATTAGAAACTTTCCTCGACAATCTGGAGTCTACATTCGACGAACTTGGGAATGGAATGAATTTTTCTACCTTATAAGGCATTCGCGAGTCATTATCAACTCACAATTACGATTCAACGAGGAGCTTATCTCTCTCTTCATCTCCAAGAGTTAGTATTTTTTTATGAGAGTTAGAATATTTTAAGAGTTAGAAATTTCTCGAGAGGAAGAAATTTTCTTGAAAGATAGAAATTCTTGAAAATTGGATAGTTGATTTTGAGGAGAGAGAAACATAGAAAGAGATGGAATTATAAGCTGAAGGTCGAAATTTTCAAAAGTTTGCTTTTTTTTGGCAATAGAGATCAAGATTTTCAAAGTTCACAATTAAATTTGCTAGCCACAGAGTAATCATTGAAGTTTGATGAATTGTTTTTACCTCTCTCTTCATTCTATCTTCGAAAATTTCACCAAGTGTTATATTCAACTTGCTTTTTCAATGAATTTAACTTCCAACAAGCTGAAAGTTAGAATTTTCATAAGGAATTTTTTTTTTAAAAATATAATGTTTATTGTATTCTCTCTCGCAGGTTGATGACCAATCCTGGAGGATCATCAAAGAAAGCACCAATGAAATTCGCCAGCAAGGGAGCCCAGTGAGAGACAAAGGTCACTTCCAAGTGGAAAAACATTGCAGATACAGACCTTGGACATGTGGACTTTGAAGAGTTCAAGAAAAGGATGTATGGATTGAACGGACTTATGCCAACAACAATTGCTCGCAGAATGATGCGTAATGGAATTGTTCTCGCTGCCGGATTTCCTCCAGCAACCTAGTGTGTCGACTTGATAGTCGAATGTGCAAGACATTACAATCCGCAAGAAAGACAGATTGTAGCTCCTGATGGGAGAATTTTGTTGCACCTTGGAGCACCAACTATCCAAGAGGCATTTGGCATACCTGAACATGTTTGAGCTTCATACAAAAGAAAAGAGGAAGCCAAAAGAATCTTTGATGATCGAGTAGACCAATGTGCGACCCATATCAACAAAACATGGTTAGAAAAGCCACGAGCTTCTGCCAAGAAAATGCCTAAGAGGCCGCGTAGAACAAACTTCAAGGAAGACTACGGTGACATTGTTTTGCTCCTGAATAGAATAATGGGCAATCCTCAAGGTGCCTTTTTCGAAACTTGGATGTACTTTTTTATTGAGGAAATCATCTCTGGGGTCAGAATGTTTGATTGGTCAAGAATGATCAGTGATAATATCCATGAACAGTTGATCAACCTTGAAAGGACTAAGGTATTTCATATGGGCTCCTATATCGTTTACTTATTGGCTAGAGCCTATAAATATCCTGGGTTGATATGCAAAGGTGTTGTTGGCAATGGAGAAAATCAGCTCAAGGCATACGAATGTTATCCCCAACTGCAACTGTCTGCCAAATCTCATTTTAGGAGAGCACATGACGCATTTTTGATGACTATCACGAGAATGCTGCAAGGAGGGACCCATCAGAGGCTAACACATTAGGCAAAAAGTCTTATCAGTAAATATGGATCCGAATCCAGGGATTCACTGGCACTCCATACAAACTTCCTATCTATCCCACCCACCGGATGATCCTACTGGAGGTACTTAGACAGCTGGAGAATTTTCAAAATATCCAAAGGCCCAAGCAGAAAGCAGCCGCCACTTTCCCATTCTTTATTGGGAATATGGAGGAATATTGTTCGTCCACACAGGCAGCTGAAGGTGCCAGACTAGAGATGCAGTGGTACCCTTTCACATCATACCGGTCTCGAGCCAATTTCCATCCTCACCATCACATTGGAGTTGTGAACGAAAGGAAATATAAACACCAAGTGGACCTGGAAGATTACTAGGCTAATGCCACAGATGAATTTGATGTCAGGAAAAGATTGTGGGCCAGACTACCTGTCAGCTTGATTAGTACAATAGAACTCTTCCACGTGCTGGACCAACTTGAGGATGATGGCGTATTCACACAACCAGGTTTTGATGGAAATCAACCTCTTCCTCCCATGCACTGGTCAGAACCTGAAATTGCTGACTTGGATACCTTTATGAGGCCTGTCACCAAGTATTCACAATGGTGGGCAGACCAGCAGATCAAAGACCTGTGGCTAAGGGGAATGCCTTTGACATACACTCTGATGGGCGAATCAGAGTCCTACTCTTCTAATGCTGGAGCAAGTCAAGGAGATGAGCCAATTTAAAGCTCAAAATCTAAGAAAAGGAAAGAAGCTAAGGGAAAATAAATTGAAAATGAGGGACCTGCTAGGAAGCAACAGAGATTGGAGCCTCTCCATTCTGCCATCTCCGCTAATGTAAATGAAATCGTGGACATTGATGAATCTCTTGGAGATATACAGATTCCCTCTCCTATTCCTGTTCAGCCTGAAGATGATGAGCCTCCATCACCCACGAACACCGAGATTTTGGAGTCAGACAATGAGGTTGATATCTTGGATGACGAATTTGAAGATGGTATGATTTCAGCCTTGAGAGGAATCCAAGAAATTCAGGTCGCGCAAGATATTTAGGAGGAAGAAGATATCGTGCAGCCAACTATTCTTGATTGGTCGAAAGAGAGATTAAAGATAAAGGAGCCTGAAGAGGTTCAAGAAGAAGAAGATGACATGACTGATTTCCTAGCTAGATTGGAAGTAGTCAGTACAAAGAAACCTGCCAAAACCTTCTCTACCATCTAGAGAGACGAAGCTGGGCATATAGTCCAAGTTGTTGTACCGACAATTGACAAACCAAGGGAAGAAATTACTCTCCAGGAGTACGCCATCACCATTGTCGATTTAGGCCCTACCACAAAGGGGCAAGAGATGGAGGAGTTAGACAATTCTATTGCCACTATCAAAGCCAGGCTGGAGAAGGAAACAATAAAGAAAAGGGAGTATAATCGAGAGGTTGAAAGACTCAAGGAGTATATTCAGCACCTAACTAAGCCTCTCGATCAAACTACTTCAGCAGCTCCTCCGCTGATGAATACTTCTCAGGAGATTGTTGAAGAGGAGAAGAATATAGCTAGGGAAACTAAAGAATGGCTAAGTAGCAATAGGCAAGAGGTGACCGTATTTGCATAAAGATTGGCAATGGCATATGGACAAAATTCTTCCTTACTTTCGAGAATTGCAACATTGGCAGAAGCATGGGATAATGCTCAGGATGTTCGAGGCAGAATCCTTCCATGTCTCAAGGTGCTTAAGGGAGTGCCAAAGCAAGAGCTGGTCAATGGAGAAGTAATTGAACCAGGAGCAGCTTATGATTTCAACAGTTGGTACATGACACCAATCATACGAAGTGAAATCATAGAAAAAGTTAAGGCAAATACAATTCAAATTGAGGAGAAGACAAAAGAAATTCGAGAGAAGATCCTAGCTGTGGCTGCAGATGTGCTTGAAAAGGATACTGTGTGAGCAAACAACTTGCAGTTCGAAAGCTTGAAGAGCAAAATTCAGGATATCTTCTTCACCACTAGACCTGTCTGTAAGCAAGATTTGACTAAGGCGGCTGACTTCCTATTCATCTTTCACAATTTCCAGCAACAGGAATTAGAATGGGAGGACACTTTTGCCGGATGCTCGAATGATCTCAATCTGTTGGAATTCAGGATCAATGCATTGACACCTGTCACGATTGAGGAGGTTAACATGATAGTTTCCAAATTCATCCAGTATACTGCAACCAAAGAGGACAAGGATGAACCTCCTCGAGAATAGCTCTCTGCTTTAGTTCACTGCCTGTTATCTGATTGTGCTTTTGGAAACCCTAATTAGGGTTATTTATTTTTTAATCTTTGTCGTTGATTCCTGATTAATCTCGGTTGTTCATTGTATTCCGGCAACTCTATATAAACCCTCTCTCATTCTCTCATTTGATAGATATACACAGATAGAGACAGACACAGATAGAGAGACAGATAGATAGATACATAGAGATAGAAGAGATAGATAGCATAGTAAGAGAGAAAGAGTTTTATGAAATTGTTGCAAAAGACTATTTTGATAATGAAGTTCATGATGCATGAGGTGCTTTGAATTCTTTTATTGGCAAATGGTTGCATGGTTACTTACTTCTCTTCCTCATTCAGTGGTTTCAAGTTAGGATCTATTTTAGATGTATGTTAATGGAATGATAGATTGATTGTAAAGATAAGTGAAACTTGGTTCATACTTTCTTTGAATGGATGCTTTCTATTCAATACGTAAAGTTAGACTGAGCCTTTTGTGTGGAAGCTTCATTGTATTACTTCGAATGATATTGTTCTATTGATGGTATTGTTCGTAGTAAGAAAATTTTAAGCACAAATTCCTAGAAGATTGCACTTGCTTTGTGTAGTTGTCGTATTTCGTGGCGAAACAAAGTATTGTTATTTGGTTTCATTCAATCTTTACTGTCTCTTGAGTTCATAGCAATAGTATAGGATTCCTCAACCCTTACTCTTTTTTCATTTTTTACCCGAAATCCAAAAAACCAAAAAATATATATCACTGCATCTAGGTCATTGCTTTCTAAGTAACTTGCTAGAGTAAATCCCTTCTGTGATTATAAGCAAAATCATATCTTCCACAGAGCCTATCCGCACCCAACTTATGAAACACTGGAATTGCTGTATGATCTTTTGGCAATCTTAGCATACTAGTCAATTTTTCAAGAGAGGATAGAGTGTCTCTGGATTCTTTATTCTAAAGTGCTTGGTGAGTCACAAAACACGCATCAACACAGAATTGGCGCTAGAAGGAGGGCCTCCAACCAACGACAGCAATTTACTCTAAAAGTAGACAAGATGCAGGATGGTGTTGCCACATGAATTCCCTTTTGATGTACCTGTCGAGCAACCATATGAACCACCGACCGATATTATTGATCAGTTACACACACTAGCTTGGAAGTCACAAACAGATTGTGCCCAATTTGGCCAAACAAGCCGTGTCCTCGCTAGAGAAGAAGAAAAGGGACAGAGAATTGAAGCAATTCAGAGAGATTTGATCAGACAAAAGATTGATCGTTTAAAGCAAAATTTTGACGAAATTGAATGATTAGTTGCTAGTAGTTCATCCTCAACAAATCCAAGTATTCCTACCAAGATGAAGGATGGTGCTTCCGACCAACGTTCCTAATCCCGATCAAGAACCCCAGCCAGTATTACAACCAAATTTGGGTTTTCACGACGAATAGGAAGACGTTATCACCGAATTGTACAGCATCGCGTGGCAAGTCAGAAGAAACGCTCCTGATTGGTTTCGTATGCGTTTTGTCCTCGAAGAAGAAGAAGAAGGAGCACAACGTATTGACTTCAATATTCAAAGAGACCGTATTGTAGAAAGATTCAAAGCTCTTAAGCGACAATAGAACTGACAAGCCAACCACAAAACAAATCAACAAGTTAATCTACAAGCCAACCAACAAATTCCACAACAAGTAAATCAACAAGCTCTTGAAGTAGTTCCCAAGCGTCCTCAGAAAAATTAAGACACACTGGATCGAATTGGATTTTCTTAGCAGATCGATTTCGAAGAATCACAAGATCCACTCCAAATTCCTTCAAAGAATTCGTGGAATTGTCACCTTACAAAAACAAGCAGAGAAAGAGAGCAGAAGCTTCACAAGGAGAAACATCCAGTGCAGTTGGTCATAGTGGAGAAGTACTTTTTCCTAGTGAAGAAGTACCAAGTGTAGAAGATTCCTCTGGATTATTCCACACACCGCCACCAAACGTTACCCATCAACAAGTTCTGCCATTTTCACCAGTTCCACCAATCCAAATAGCTCAGCCGAATGTTCCAATGGCTTAGCGTTCACATAATGTGTCGCCCCTCACTACTTTTGCTGATTATCATGATATGCCTAAAAATCTTGAGCATTTTTTCTCCAAATTCCAAGCTGGTGACATGAACCAAACAGTTGATGAACATATCAAAATTTTTGAAGACACTCTCCAGAACCGAGATATTCAGCATGAAGATATAGCATGTCGATTATTCCCATGCTCTCTCGGAGAGGAAGCATATTACTAGTATGTGAATTTTCTAGTCAATTCAATTAGAACCTGGCAGCAACTAAAGGAAGCCTTCTTGGCGAAATTCTGATTGCCAACTACACCGGCTGAACTTTACCGACAATTTGTTGAAGTGAAAAGCTCAGAACATGAGCCAATCAGTACCTTCAACAACAGATTTCATAAGGCATACACAAGGTTACAGGATCCATATGAGTTGAATGATGCTGCAGCATTGCCGATATACTATGCCGCCTTGGACAGTCTTATGTCCATGTTTGTAAGAAGGGCCAATCTAGTCCCACCTGACCTCAAAGGAGCATATGCTGAAGCAATTAAAGTTAATTCTGATTTAGGCATGAATGTTGCTGGACCACTTAACCATTTGGGATATGCTGCTATGCCAAACCAAATAGCAGGGATAAACCAAGCATTGGCACATCACGTGCCAATTATGAATCCCATTCCACCCCCAAATAATCAATTGGTGATTCACCCAGGATGTGAACTAATGAAAGTGCCAGAGATAAGGAATACATTCCTTTACAGCTTGAAGGACCAAACACAAGATTCAGCCAACACAATTCAGAAGGCTGCAAGTTCCACCAATAATGTAAACTTTTTTCAAGATGAACAGTTCCAAGAACCATCTCAGACAGTAAATATCGCTCAGGGATCTTAGAATTCCAAAACAACTCGAGGCTTGTATGAAGTAAAAGAGGGCATAGAAATTCCAAGTCCATAGACAACCAAAATTGAGCAAGCGCGCCAAAGTTCAAAAGGGAATAAGGTAGAAGAGCATTCCGCCAGAGAAATAGAAGCTCCTCAAGTTGGAAAGAATAATAAAGCAAAAGAGATAGAAGCTGGAATGCAGAAAGGGAGCCCTGTGATATTGTATCAAGGGAAAGATGAGCCCGCTCCTTTCCTTATTTCCCTCCGGATTTTCAACAAACTCTTACACAATTGTCTAATTGACTCAGGAGCATCCAGTATGTCATGCCATTAGCTGTGTGTCGTAGATTGGGTTTGACACCCACTAAGACAAATAAGAAAGTGACACAGTTGGATAAAACAAAAGTTCCAGTCATAGGAGAGTTGAATAATATTCATATGCATTTATCATCCGATCCCATAATTTAGCATTTCATCGACATTTCTGCAGTCGATATCCCAGATGGATACGGTATGGTCTTAGGATGAGACTGGACCCGCAGATTGAATGGCTACTTCGCCACTGATTTCTCACACATGTGGTTACCATGGAGGGGTATTCCCAATCAAATTAGAGTTGAGAGCACACTGAGACTTAAGCTAATGATTACTGAGTACAGAGAAAATAATGAAATTCTTTTCTGTGAGACAGACCTAGGACAGTATAGGCCAAAGGCACCAGAGGTCTTGATGTTGCATTGCTTAGACAATCATGGAGATTCAGTGAAAAGTCCAGAGGCAATAAAAGTTCCTATGGAAAGTGATGAAGAGGTATCACCAGATGAAGGTGAAAGTATGTTCGAAAATTTTAGAAGATTCGTGCTTAAGAGTGCGAGATAAGGAAAAGAATTGGGAAGCCATGTTTTTGCACAAGATTTGTTGTTACCTAACTGGTGTCGGATTCATAACGCTTTTCATTCTGAGTTCTCGTGTGATGTGCAAAATGGCTTTAGATCAAGTGCGCGCAAGGATTTCCCAAATTTCAAGAGATGAATGTCTCAATTTAACAATGCGAAAAGAAGACAATAATTCTGATAGAGAACTCTCGTCAGAGGAGGAAACGATACAAGAAATAAACAAAGCTCAAAAGGATAATTTAGTTGAAGAGAATCACGAAAAGGAAATGTCCAGTCGCAAGCAGTTGCAAGACCAAGAACAAGTTTGGACCTTGAGATTTGATGGTTCAAAATCCAAAAAAGGGAATGGAGCCGGTTATGAGCTGATTAGTCCATTAGGTGAAACCTACATATCTGCCATAAGATTACAATTCCCTTGCACCAACAATGTGGCAGAATATGAGTCTTTAATCTACGGATTGCTCCACGCAATCCAAAAGAAGGTTAAAATCTTGCATGTTTACGGTGACTCAAAAATTGTGGTAAGGCAAGTAAGGAAGAAATACGCTTGCCATGATAAAAGACTACGAGGATATAGAAACCAAGTGTGGGATCTCATTGAAAGCTTTGATGCTTTCAACATCAAACCAGTGTATCGTTCTCAGAACAAAGTGGCGAATTCCTTAGCCCAATTAGCAAGTTCCTTGAATCCGCTTGAGATGGATGCCGTGAAGAAATTTACAGTGGAAATTACCTCGACTCCATCAGTCCTAGACAACATTACAAATTTCCAAGTGTTCGATAATGACAAACACATCCTAGACTTCTTAACAAATTCAGATGTTTTCCTCACTCAAATCATTGATGAAGAAGATCGGGGAGAAACTAAACTTGATGCAGATGGAATTATGAATTTGAAGACTAACATCATTTCCAAAGGAATGATTCAGCTCGAAAGAATCTTTGATCAAGATCAGATCAATGCCATAAAGCAGCAAAGAAATGAAGGAGGCCAACATGAGCCTTGGAATGCAAAAGGAAGTGAGAAATGTTCTCATTGGCAGGGTGTGCACACATGAAGAAAAAGAGCAGATAATCAAAATTTTAAGAGAATTTAAAGACATTATTGCCTGGAGCTACGAGGGTCTGAAAACATATGATACTTCGATTATTACACACACTATTCCCCTCAAAGCAGGTAATAAACCATTTAGGCAATGCCAAAGGCCTGTGAATCCTCTGCTAGAGCCCCTCATTTTTCAAGAAGTAAAGAAGCTACTCTCAGTAGGCATTATCTTTCCAGTACGCCACTCAACGTGGGTCGCCAATTTGGTGCCCGTTTGCAAAAAGAGTGGAGAGATAAGATTGTGTGTAGACTTACGAAATCTTAACAAGGCCTCAGAAAAGGATAATTATCCTTTGCCCTCGTTAGATGAAGTCATTCAAACTATGAATGGGTCCCAAATGATGTCATTCCTTGATGGATATTTTGGCTATAATCAAGTGCTCGTGGAACTTGAAGATAGGCTTAAGACGAAATTCATGACAAAGTGGGGTACATTTTCTTACAAAAGGATGCCATTTGGCCTGATCAATGCCGGAGCCTACAAGTGTTCACGAGGAAAGCAAATAAGAAAACCAAACATTTATTGCAGCCACATTCGAGGAGAAATCTTTAGTTGGGGTTGTAATTTTCAGTCATGGGGAAGATGTCGCAACAAGCAACGAGTTTGAATTTGAGCATGGTACACCCCATGGATCAACACCTAGTGATGGGAAAATTGTGAGCGGATATGGTGGAGTTTCCAAATCATCTGAGAATGATAGAGCTACATTTGATTTCAGGGATGACTAGATGTTTGACCATAGTGCTGCCCATACCTTACCTCCACATTCATGCATGAGGGATGAAAATTTTGATGCTCATGGTGTTGATATCATCCTTGAAAACAAATCTAATTTTATGTTGCATAACATTGATTGCAAATCTGAAATTTTATATGAGGTTGATCAGACTAAGGGGTCTAATTAGTTGGTTGTAATGTCCCCATTTTTAGCACTACACTTCTCAGTGATTGATGGCCTAGCCTCGGGGTGCTGTCGGCTAGTCAGAAGCAGAATTAGGGTTTCCGACCGTTTGGTGGGTTCTCTTGAAGATTTAGAGTTCTGCTTGTTGGAGTTTGGGATTTTGGATTGCGGATTCTTTCTGGGTTTTCAGAGAGCTTCGCAATGGTGGCGCATGCATCGCATTTTGAGCAACTTCTTGAATTTACTATTTTTAGTAAATTCTATATTTAGCAGTGGTCCAGTTAGCACCAGCTCAGTCAACTTTCCTTCACTTGCAGTTCATTGGGTGATCACGATTTTTGGCTTAAGAGGTTCACTTTGGAGAAATAAGTTATTTAAAATCAATAATGTTTTATTTTATAAAATAACCCCTTGTCCTAGTAATATGACTTTAAGTCATTTTAAAGAAGGGGACTTTGAGGGTTATTCTCTCATGAGGAACATATTGCGACTTTTCCTAAAGTTAATTGCTCAAGTGGAATTGGACGCCAACCTTGAGAGATGTTATATTATTTTAAAAGTGATTTTTATCTCTAGAGGAATGGGACGCCATTTAGAGGGAGCAGATAAAACAAAGTCAGAAAACCTAAAAGTGTCTTGTGGTGGGGCGCACTTCTTAGGGTTTTCAAGAGATCTTCTCAAAGGGCTATATAAGGAGGCTACTTCTATTCTTTTGGATCATAGTTTGTCTACAGGAATGTTATGCTGCCGGATTGGCTTTGGGATTGCTTCGAGGAATGTAAGCCTCCTAGCTTGGCTCTTCTTCTTGCTTGAAAGACAACAACTAGTTGAGAGGTTTGAGTGTTATTGATTTGTCTTTTCAGTTATAGTTGGTTTCCTATCCTTTGTAGTTGAGTTATATCATTTTCTATCAATTCCAGAGTTGCTGGTCATGACTGCTGAATGTATGTTTTTATTCACAAGTCTCAAATCATAAACATTCTCGTTCTGGGTATTGTCTCATTGTGTTTCCCTATTGGAGGCGACCCTTCATGAATATTTGCAGATTTTAATATGAAGTTTATGATTTTATAAAGCAAATTCGTCATTCTTTGAAGGCCGTACTTTCTGGAGTTCCTTGGGATTCGTGCCAGTAATTAATAACCACTTTTAGTTGCCATTTCTTATTACTAAACTAGGTGCCATCATTTTGAAGGTCTATTGCATCAAACTTGAAGTCATTTGGGTCAGTTTTGAGTGATATATGAGCAATTTAGTGGGCTATAGGCATGCTGGTTTTGCATTTCTGATTACTGGACTGTCACATCAGATTTATTACAGTCAAGTCTTGTGTGGGATTTAAGTGATAGAAGATATTAAGTTCATTTGGGGAGGTCCTAACGATTTGCAGCTTCTTCATTTCTCTCTAACATCATTCTTGCGGATTGTAAGGCTGTCAGTATTTGTCTAAAACAACATCTTCAGTTTGGTATTTGAGTGAGGTAAATGGTCTGGGCATTCTTGTTAAGCAAGGAGAATCCTCTTAATTGATGCACGCTATATTGTTCTAATTCTATGCTCTTGGCAGGCAGTTTCTCTTCATATTGTAAGCTGAACAGTAGTATTGTCAGCAGTTCTCTAATCTTGCTTATCATGCTTGTAATGATTGCTTTACATTCTGAAGTTGCATTGTAATTTCTTTATATCTCCGCCATATGGTCGCCTCATTTCCATACTGGAATTGGGTAGCACATACTTGGTGTTGAGTTTGCTTTCAGCATATTAGTTGGTAGGGATCCTCTGACCATATGTTCGTCGTTCTCCGACGCATCCTTGTTTAGAGTTCTTGTATCAGCATTTCATTTAAGATCCTCTGACCGTATGCTCGCCATCACTTGGCGCCATTCTTGGTTAGAGTTCTTTCCAGCTCTGTTTTAGCATTCAAATCCTCTGACCAATGCTCACACCTTGCCCACATCGGGAACCTGGTGTACATTCTGGTTAGAGTTGCTTCAGCATCGTTTTGGTTTAGAGCTAACCCTAACGACTGTGTATTGCTCTGGTTATTGTAATTGAAAAGTTGAAAAAATTTGGCTCGGAATATTTCATTGGTAGGATAATTGAAGGTTAGTGAAGACTGGATTAGTGCAGCCATTAGACATTTTGATGACACCCTCGTGATGATGGCCGAATTTTGTTGGAAGTATTCAAGAGAACATATGGAATCTTATGGAGAGTTTTCCCTTTCTGATTCATAGGCATTTAGAGAAGCATTAGTGGTAATGAAGACCAATTACCTACAACTACTCTCAGATAGGGATCACCTACTCATGCTTGGTAAGATCTACTATGATGCACTTAAGGGGAAAGAAAGGGAAGTGGATAAGCTTACTAATGAGCTTATTGTCATGGAGGATTCCTTGAAGAGAACTTAGAAGGTCCTTCAAGAATCAAAGCTTGAGATTGACGAGCTTTGTGAGGAGTTGAGCTTGGTTCAATCATCCTCATCCACAATAGATATCCAGTCTTCTACGACTGTTATGAATCTTGTGGATGGTAGTGGCACTCATGGTTTGAGGGGAGAACCCCTAACGATGGTCAAGCACGAGGTGCTTTCGGGTTTGCATGGGCCTGAGGATAGGAATGATTCTGACATTCTTGAGTTTTCACACAATTTGCACCATGGTGATCATGAGTCACCTTTAGGGGAGAGCCAATTGAGGGCTTGAGGTACAAATGTGATAGAGGTAGAGATGTATACATTGCGCGGACTAGCCAACAGTGAGGTGCATGTATCGGCCTATGACAAGAGTGCCAATCTCTACATTAGCGAGGTAGAGATTGATATCAATGAGTCTTGTGCTAAGGAGGCAGAGTCTTGTGTGACTATTGTGTTGGATCATCATGCCGCCTCGTCTTTTTCACGTGAGGATTGCAAGGCATCTTCTAGTGGGAGCACATCTTGTACTTCTTCCAGCAGTTTGAGTGATGCACTGGTTGAGGCTAATGATAGTCATGAGCCTAGTGAGTCACAAGGACTCAAGGGATAGTTGAAGGTTACTAAGGATAAGGTTATCCAAACCTTAACTCGTTTCGATAGCACACACAAGTTTGTGGAGTACCTCCCGTGGTCATCACAATTGGAGGAAAGGTAGACAGGGGTAGTAGTGGGAACTCCTATATCTAGTTTGTGAACTATCAAGTTTGTGAACTATCAAGCATTCCCTAGAGTGGTTTAAATCAGAATACCTCTAGTTTCTTTTAGATAAGAACTTTTCTATAGGGTTTGCAGAGAGGACTTGCTAAACAACTACCCAATTTGTCCTTTAGGATTGGGGATGTGAGCCACCTCTTGATTCAGGTGATAAGAGTTAGGAGGCGTGCATTCTCAATGACTATGCAGGTCTACCATTGGTGCAAGCAGGCGAATTCCACCTTGACTGCATAGTAAGGAGTGCTCATCACTTCTCTTTTAGTCCACAAATAGATGATTTGATGTTGCATAGGTGTGGGTTGGCTCAAAATTCATATCATCCATTTGGGGACGGAGTGTTTCCATCTTCAAAAGATGGAACTAGGACTTGTGGGACTCCAACTTTTTTACTTTTAGATGGTTTCTTACAAGGATAGGGATTAGAGTTACATCATGCATATGTGTCCTTGGTAGAGAGTGCAGTTTCCTTGCTTTAGGGATGTCCGTTGGAGGCACTTACCCATGTGTGGCATATACTTGGGAAGATGAGGATACAAGGTAGTTGTGTTTTTAGTGTGCATGATGGCATCATTAGACCAACCTGCAATGATGGATTTTCACTCCATATCTTGGTAGGAGATGGTTGTCCTACTTCATGGGACGAGGGTTTCATTCCTAATCCTTGGAGGATAGTGGTTGTTCATGATTTTGGGGGAGTTGCATCATCTCCTCATCATGGGAGAGTGGCATAGGGATGACACTCCATCACCCTACAACCTTAGCACAATCATTTGCATCCCCGTAGGTTGATCTTACAGTCTCAAGGGTTTTGATCTATCCCATATCAACAACCTAAGAGAAGCGGTTACACATGTTTTGACACCTATGAGGGGTAGTCATCACATCCATAGGAGGTTTGCAGAGGATGGAGAAAGGTGTTGTGATGCTGACACTTCGATATGTCTCCATCTTCTCATGTTTGATGGATGTGAGGGTTTGATATGTTGGGATCCAGGTGGTGATAGGTTTGGCACATCAGACCAACTAGATCCCAATGAGTTGCTTCACCACTCTCAGCATGGTGAAGAATATATCAGAGTAGTGTAGTGAAAGTCTGTGAGTGTTGAGTATGGCAGACTTCCAATTGGGATAGGGGATCCAGGATTCATTATGCTTGGTAGAATGCTTCTTTTTCAAAGAGTGATCTATAGAGCTGCCAAGTTTAGCTCTGTCATTACCTAGCGGGCGTAATGGGGTTTTGGTAGAGCATTCTACAGGCTAATTTGGGATCCCGACATTCAGGTGATATGCCAAGGTGTTCTGGTGAGGAATGCTTGGGGACAAACAATCTTGGGGAGGGCGGACTGTAATGTCCCCTTTTCCTAGGCAGTTGACAGATACAGTGGTTAGCCTATCACTTGGTTCTTGTAGGCTAACATGCTGTATAGGGGGCCCTTTGAGGGTGATCTATGGCTCTTTAGTAGGCCTTTTGGTACTTATTTTAGTAGTCTTTGACTTGATGTCCTAGTTTTCGAAGGCCATTCAGGACACTTTGACCCACACTATTTTTAGTAAGTCACTTGGATGTGTTGCTCATATTTACTATTTATTGCAAGTCTTGGAATGGTCAACTGTTATCATGTCTATATCTAGAAAGTTGATGGATTACTCCCATGAGTTGATATTGGTATTTATTGGGGAGTTAATGTGATGTCCCTTATTTTTATACGCCCAAAAGAGGAATTGGTCTAATTAATTAAATATTAAAATTGTCTTTAATTATCTTAGAAGACATTTTAATTATTTAATTAATTAATTAATTAATATTTATGGCTATAAGAAATGTTATGATATTGAAATTAAAGTTTTATAAGCCATTTATATTTAAATAAATCAATTACCAAAATTGAATATGGCAAAGTTATATGGGCTTTGAGGGCCGACACAAGATCATCACGGAGAATTGAATGGATTTTGTCTTTTGGGAATACTGGGAACGAGAACCCTCAGAACCCCTTGCTGTGTTGGACGAAACCCCAACATGGTTTTCTTGTAGAAATTAATAGTTGTTTGCTCATACTCAGCATTGTCTACAGATGTTAATGGAGAAACATATTCAATGGTGGTAGAGGGCGTTTGGTGGAGTCGGGCATGCTTGTATATGAAATTCCTGTTGTTCTAGACACTTAATATTGGATGATATTGATTGGATACAGAGTATTGATAAACAGTTGATTTGTCCACATCGCTATCATACTCCATCATGTATTTGCACACTGGGACTACATATTCCTTGTTGATGGTGTGGAGGATTTATATTTTCAAGTAGCGCAATGGACAAAAGACTATGAACGGATATGGCCTTGAATTATCGGGCTTTGTATTGGCAGAGATTCTAATACCAATCAAATGTCGGGATGATATTCTATAGTGCTGTTAATTATCTACGCTGATTGTGTTTGTTGTTGCTGTCAATACTTTGTTCATGATGCTAACTAGTGGAAGGAGTCGGAAGGGATATCGGGACCTACATTTGAAGGCGGCAATGGACTGATAAACAAGCTCTATATGCAATATTGATATTTGCAAGTACCAGTAATTGCAGACATTTGTCGGGCATCGGGCATCTTATGATATGTATTGGCTCCTACAGGAAGCAGCATTGATAGTGGGAGTTGTTCATTATGGTATTCATGTGGAACCATTGTCGTAAGAATCTGCTGATAATCCATATTAGTGGCAATCGTCTCTTTCTAAGTATGTCAATGACTTGGCTGGCACGTCTTGATTCCTTAACGCTGAAGACGTGAATGGTGAATACGAGCCACTTGATGGAGCCGGGACATTTGAAACGGGAGTATTGCTGAGGCACAACTTCATATCATTATTGTTCCCGATGGTGTTATATAGTAGGCAATGCGTTTGTCTAAGTGTTGAAGTAGCCGACAATACAAGGACATTACTTAATTGGGAATATGAACACTCCAGGTCAGAACATGAGTCTTTCGTTTATTAATATTAATCAGGTTATGTAATGATTTCTGGTGGTGAATATTGTGTATTTGGGAAGAATCCTTGATATTTAAGTTCGCTTCACATTTCTTGGTCTATGTGAAATCTGAATATATATTTGCAAACTGTTTGTCCTTATGTCTATGAGGTTGTGTGGTAATCTTTCCTTGTGACTGGGATGAGCATTTCCAAAGCACTCAATTCCAGAATATAGAGCAACGTATTTGAAGTCACATTTGAAAGCAAAACATATACCCATTTGAGTATAAATAAACGGAAAAATATCTGTATCTGATTGTGAGTGAATTGTTTGATAAAATGCAAACTCTGAATCATAATTAAGTTCTATATTCTGCATTGGATTACCAAAGTAATCTGGAACAAGAAATTATGGACAGTCCTAGTAAGTTGGATTGAGAATTGTCTGTAATAATCAGAATTGATTGAGTGAACGGTATTGTGATAATTCCTTATTTGCAAGTAGTTTGACAAATAAGATTGTCAAACCAGGATAATCGTGAATAATCCTTACTCCAAAGGGTCGGGGTCATTACAGTTAACGATTTAATTTATATTAATAAATTTAATCCAATTTAAATTTAATAATATTAATTATTATGGATGACTTTATTAAATGGTATTATAAGGGGTTAAAAGGTGTTATGTGGTGTTTACATAAAGTATTATTATTTTAATTCTTTGACCCCTCAACTTTATGATGAAATATTTAAATGACCATCAAAAGCAAATTAAATGAAATGAAGTTCAAATGCAAATTGGGCATGGAAATATAAAAGGGCATTGCAAGCTCATTTTGCACATTCATGTGGAAGAAGAATATTTTGCTAAGGGTTTTGTAGGAGGATTGGAGAGTTTGGAAATACTCTGCTTCACCGAGGGCGAAAACCCTTGTGAGGATTAGTTTGGTGCAGGAGAGAAAGATCTTCCAAGCCAACTTACAAACAATTCTATTTTAGGGATTGTGCTTGAGCTTCAATCGATTTGCAAGAAGTCTTTATTATTTAGGGTTTGAAGGATCTACCAAAATATTGCAAGTATATTGATCATTATTACAGAGCAAAGAGAACTACAGGAGAATTAGAAGATTTCATGGGATTATAGCTCCCGTATGATATTTTCCAGGAAAGGTTTTTAAAAATTAATTGCTGCATATACTTGGGTGCCAAAATCAAGGTTGATGATCTTATCTATTGGTGAATTGATTGATAGAAGTCTTTATCTAAGGGATGTGTTGGAGTTATGCATTGTTGATCACTCCTATGAGTTGGGAAATTATATGAATGACCTTATATCTGATCTAGGCGTGGGTTCTGAAGCATGAACCAATTGTATTATTAGTAACAAAGGTTACAGTACAATCTCAAGGACATGCCCTTATAGTATCACCAACAGACAACTTTTTAGTAATTCTAGCACGCATAACAATGCTTGCGAAACAACTATCCAAATCTCCATTTCAAGCAACCAATAAATAGGAGAAATAATACATGAAATCATCAAATGGTAATAACAAATGAATGAGTTAAAACCACCAAAATATGTGGTGCCTAAATACCTAGTTAAAAAATGAACACCCAAATTCCAAGATGTGTTCACAAGTTAAAAATAGTAGATTCCTTCCACCTATCATAAGCACATTATAATCCACTCACCAACTTGAGCATTCCATTTTGGCTCCATAATCGCCATTAAAAAGTTCCTTTTGATGTGTACTAACATGCATCATAAGTTGGTCAACAAGTGTGACTCCCTCTTATAGCTCTTTTCTATGCCCTAGATATTTTTTATATTTCCAAAGTGGGAGGCCCAACTTCTGGAGGCCATAAATTTTGACCAAAAAGGCTATTGGGTCCCTTTATGATTTACATTGTAGAGCTCGGAAAGACATACACAATAGGAATCCTTCAAAGTGATGCTAAAAAACTTGAAATTTTTATTTTGGGCAAAAATCATCTCTATAGCCAAAAATATGGTTTTTATTTTTCAAAGTTCAAAAAATGTATTTTTTATATACTTAACATGAAGAACAAGGTTGATACACTTTTCTTCACATTCTCCCACTTGTTGAACTTCTTGCAAGAGAAAGGGAGTACAAAAACTTATGAACTAATGTAAAAACCCTTATTACAAATTTCAAATTTGTTTGCAAGTTTTCTCAACCAAAGTGCATAGGCATTTCGTCAAATGATTGGCACTCTATTGATTTGTGTTTTATTTTTCTATTTTTTGTGAATTAATTACCATAACATCTAATTCCCAATTCCACAGATGGATAACATTTCATATATATCAAATCATTGCATTATATACTTAGCAAATAATTATTTTTAACTTTGTGCCTTGCTATTACAAAATTACACACTTTGAAAATTTCCTACAATTGATTGTCCTTGATGACTGCTCAACATTTAAATATTAAATATGCTGACCTGGAAATTTGAATACTCGTCATACTAAATAGGAGTTTGTTTACTATTTCCTTAAAGTTGTACGACCTGTTCTTCCTAGTTACAGTGACCAAGAAGGAAGTACGACAACTTGGTGTTGATAAAATAACCTCCAAATAATGGTACAACAACATGAATATAGTTGCAACCCCTTCCCAAGAGTGTGGCAACCTGTTTTGAATGTTTTGACCCTTTGAATTCTACTTCCAAGCTTCATGTCAGGCTTGTTTCTCTTTCAATATATGGTTTGAACCTCCAAAGAAAGATACAGGCGGACTAGAAATGCTATGCCAACAAAGGAATCACTTTAGAATATTCATTGGACCATTCTTTTTGAAGTCTTGAGTTGTACGACTCATTATGAGTAAATATTACATGGTTCTTCATTAACATAAGATGGTATGACAGACCAAAATATAGTATGGTACGGTTGGGTGGAATTACTCAGCAGTAAAATAAAATATATGGTATTTGAGAAATGCTCATTTAAGGTCTCTAAAATCAACTAAAAGTTTGTTTTCCTCCTTTTTCCTAATAGGGACTAGGTTGGCAACCCATGATGAGTGCTTGATAGGATGAATGATATTGGCATCTAGGAGCTTGGATAGCTCTTTTTGCATTAAAGGTTTAATCTTGGGATTGATAGGTCTTTGCTTCTGCCTTACAGGGTTTGTATTTGGGTGTAGCTCGATAGTATGCTAAGCTAATTTTGGATTAAAGATTTTCAGATAACTATAATCACATGCAAAGATATCACTAAACTCTTCAAAAAGCTGAACAAAAGCACATTTTTCTTCTTGGGTGCATGCCTTTCCAAACTTGAGAAGCCTATCCTTGAATATATAAACCTCTTCATAGGCCTTTTCTTTGATGGATATGTTCATTTTTTCTTTTCTCAGCTCATCATCACTATTGAATATGCTCTCTAGAGTGATTAACCCTTTAGGCAACTTGTTTGATTTCAGCTAGATGACCTAATCACTGATGAGCCATAGAATTGAATAGCTCCCTGCTGCAGTTTCATACTTTTATCTTTATTTTTTGCTAAACTTTGAGACATTACTAGACCTTTTATATAACTTTAAGTAGTTTAAAGCATTTGGAATTGAAACATGTTATATTAATATGTGATGTATGAGTTATGAATGTCCATGAAGTTTATTAGGATTTTATGTTTAAATTATAGTTGTTAATGGTGGAAATGCTTTGAAGAATAAAGGCTAACATTTGCAGCAAGAAACTTGTCAACCTGTAGCAACGGGCTTTTCAAGCCATAGCATAAGGATTATATTTCGATGCAAAGGAGGATTCAACCTACTACAACGCGACCACTTTCAAAAGAAGATGAAGGTGGTCATTTAAGGACTAGATCATGAATCACCAACATTGCTTTTATCTTTTAATAAGACAAATAGAAGTCTATTCCCAATAGGACTATGACTTATAACATAAATTGCTCTGCTTGGGCACGTTTTTCTGTATAATGGTTAAACCTGTTGAGTACAAAGTCCTTATTTGATTTCTATACTCTTTTGTTATAGGCTCTTCCCATTCTTTAGGAAGAGTTGACATCTGTTTTCACTTCATTGATAATTGGACTCCCTCGTGCACCCTATATAGTGGGGTACCCTATTGAGGAGGAGATCTAGATCGTATGTGTGATCTATTGAATAAGATTTCCAGATAGATTTTGTTCAACAATTTTGTGTGTGATTAAAAGAAGATGAAGGCGGTCATTTAAGGACTAGATTGTGAATCACCAACATTGCTTTTATCTTTTAATGAGACAAGTAGGAGAAGTCTATTCCCAATAGGACTATGACTTATAACAGAAATTGCTCTGCTTGGGCACGTTTTTCTATTATAATGGTTAAACCTGTTGAGTACAGAGTCCTTATTTGATTTCTATACTCTTTTGTTATAGGTATTACTTTCTTTTTTGAAACTCAGTCCTCTTCCTATTCCTTAGGAAGAGTTGACGTCTGTTTTCACTTCATTGATAATTGGACTTCCTCGTGCACCTTATATAGTGGGGTACCCTAGGGGAGATCTAGATCGTATGTGTGATATATTGAATAGGATTTCTAGATAGATTTTGTCCAACAATTTTGTGTGTGATTAAGATGCAATAAAGAAGAAATACTTTGATAGCATGATTTTCTGAGTAAGTGATTAAAGAAGTTTGGTGGATGCAACAACTCAAGCAGGCCACTTGAGGTATCACTAAACCACCTTAATTTAGGTTGATAGATTAGATTACACATTGTAAGTTTAAATTGGTAGTTTTCAGTTCATGCAAATGATAGTTTCCAATTCATGTGATTATGAATGATGCATTGCAAATTCTGAATTAGAATCTATAGTTGATATTCTGCTCAGTACTCTCGAGGTTAATTCGGTTAGGACATATTGCAGTATACATTTATTTGTTTACAGTATAAGCATTAAGTACCCGTAACAAAAGGTAGTTGTTTGTATTCATTTACTTTGTTTTGAGAAATATAAGTTTATTTTAATTAAAATTTTTTATTGTATTTATATGTGTTTTCATTCACCTATACTTAGCCGATGTAGGATGTGTAGAATTCATGAATGCATATACATTGCCAACCATATCTAAAGTTTACGACTCCCTGGTTGATGATTTAATCAGCCCTTTCTCGAGTGATGAATTGCTTAGTCTAGTAATAATATCAGTAGTTAATTAGGAATTTGAGGAAGGCCTACATTTTTGGTGTCATTGTCAGTGATGGTGCTAAGTTCAGGATTCTTATGTGTGTTTTAAATTCTTAGTAAGTTTTCATCAAATAACAAGCTTTGTTTCAGCATTAGGACTAGTAGGTATATAACAATAAACAAAAAACTCTTTACTAATAGTGTGCAGGGATCGCCGATTCAAAGAGCTAGAACTATTGTTTGCGGAGGTAGAGAGACACTCTGGGAAGATTTATCTCTTCAACTCACGAAGCATTTGAAGTCATTGATGCAAATGGCAAATATTTTGAGGGAATTAATGAAGAAGAACTATGCCTCACACTAGTAGCTGCCCCAACACAAAGGAGACTTCCAGAAAACATTTTGACATCACGGGTGATGCAGTAATGGATGATCCATTAGAGCATGTAACATTTGAGTTTCCTATAACCAACCAAGAAAGGGCTGTTGCACTTAAGAACATACCCCCTTCAACATTACCTATTTTCTATGGGCTAGTTATAGAAGATCTAGACACATTCCTTTTTTAGTTTGATGTCTTGTGTTGGAGCTATGATTACACAACATATGCCCATTGGCTCAAATTGTTTCTAGCCACACTAAAGGATGTTGCTTTGCACTGGTTTATGGGACTGGGGAGAAATGTTGTCCCCAACTGGGAAACTACGAAGACCAAATTCTTGGAGAAATATTAGGATTATTGTAGAGGGACCGATAGAAAAGGGATAACATCTTTAGGATGTCATAGAGAGAAGATGAGTTGTTGGAAGATAATGTTGAGAGATTTTAGTTTTGTCTCAATAAATCACGTCAAAATAGAATTTCTTTTGAATCTTTAAAACTAGTATTTTTTAGGGGAGTCCATGAAGATTGTATGGATGCCCTAAATCTCATAGGGGCAAGAGACACTTCTGAACTACCTTTTGATGATATTTTCAAGGTGTGTAGAAACTAATCTAGATCATTTATCAAGAAGACCAAGGGTGACCGAACCTCTTTTCTCAACAAGACATCCACTAGGGTTTCAAGGGTGGAACTTAGCAATCTCCTGACCAATATGAAGGAGGACATCATTAGCCACTTGGCTACTCAATTGGACAACCTCCATATAAAATAGAAGTAGAAAGAAGTTGAGGCAGCCTTAATAGAAGTCTGTCCACATTGCCGCCAAAAGAGGATCAATTTCAAATGCAAAAAGTTGGAAAGCATCTTTGAAGAAAAGCAAGGGAAGCCGAAATTTCATACCATGGAGGATGAAGAAGGCCAAGTGTTACATTTCCTAGTGCAAACCATGCAAATCAAGACAAGGTATGCCTCAAGGCCTGTTGTCCCACAATATATCACTACTAGGTAGTAATTCAAACTTCTCAAATTGGAACCATCAGCCTTGGACTAATGTGCAAAATCCACCATGGCCAATATCCCAAGTAACCGATTGGACTCAAAAACAAGAGATATGGCCACCACAACCTTACCAGGCCTCAAATTACAATTCCCAATGGCCACCCCAACAAAATCAATGGCCATCACAGTGGCATAGAGGTCAACAATGGCAAAATCAAAATACAAGCTACCTGCAACCACAACAATCTTCCATAATGCCAAATCCAACTATGGCTACAACATCATAGCCAAGAACACTTCAACTGCCAACCCAACCTGCACCTAACCTTAACAACAAGCTTTTTCAGCAAGCTTGTACTATTGACACCATCCAGTACCCAACCTATGGGGTTGAGGTCAGTGATTTCCATCTTCGTTCAAAGAAAATGCTAGCTGGGCCTTCATCTCCTCAAATTACAAAGCTAACCAATGAGGAACCCCCAATAGAAATCATGGACAAACAACCAAGGGAACCTGAATAAAGTCAGGATCACCCAAATATCATAAGTCGAGAACCACCATTCCTTGAAAGACTAATTATACAAAAACATCATTCTAAAGCTGAATCTAACCTATTATGCCAACTCAAAAATGTTTGCATAAAAATACCCATGATTTAAGCAATTAAGGAATTCCAATATACACAAAAATAGTGAGAGAATTATGCCTTAAGAAGCCAAGCAAGAAATGGAAGGACCCTAACACTATCCATGTTTTAGGAAAGCTTGTTGACATCATGCTAGGAAATATAGTTATTCCTAAATACTCAGACCCGAGGAGCTTGTAATAGATGTTTAAACAATGGAACTCATAAAAAACACCTTAATTGACCTAGGAGCAGCCATAAATGTTATGACAAAAGATATCATGAAACAATTTCAATTAATGGAGCTCTTCCCTACACCTAGTGTTTTACAATTAGCGATAGGTCAACAGTAAAACCAACGGGTATTATAGAAGATTTGGTTATTAAATTGGACTCGTGGGAATAACCTGCAGATTTTATGGTCTTACAACCTAAAGCAAACCTTGCAGGATACCCCTTAATCCTAGGGAGGCCTTGGTTGGCTACTGCAAACACATTCATCGGTTGTAGGTTTGGTAATATGATCATTTCCAATGGAAATGCAACAAAAAACTAGTCCTTTACCAACATGCACAACTGCATACAAATTTGGACCAACCGTATGGCCTTCCCTTGATGAGGATGCTCAATATTCATTACAAACACTAATGACCATTGAATGTAGTCCAATGTTAGAAACCCAGGAGGCTGAAGTCCTTGCAAACATTATGCATAACTCTTATGGCAGGGACTCGCAGCAGTACACTTGTCTAACATGATTGCATGACCCTTTGCATAACATAATACCTGCAAATGCATCTGAGTCTACTTCTCAGATTTTTCATACATTACTACCCCATAATTGCAGTCCCAATTTAGTAGGCCTTGACATTGCCTATGTTAAGACATCAACCTTGACCATAGAAATTACACAAGGAAGAACCCTAAATATTAACAGTCAATTGACAACTGAACAATAGTCTTCATTGTTAACCATGTTGCAAGCACATGTAGTTGCATTCACATGGGACTCTCATGACATGAAAGGAATAGATCCCCAACTATGCATGCACAAAATTTATATTAACGAAGGCTGCAACCTGTGAGGCAACCACAAAGAAGAATGAACCCAGCTGTTTGTGACATAGTTAAAGCAAAATTACAAAAAGTTACTTGATGTAGGGTTCATTTATGCAATATATGATAGCCAATGGGTGTCCCCATTAGTGATTGTGCCCAAAAAGGGAGGAAAATGGAGAGTGTGTAGATTATAGAGAATTGGATGGAGCAACAAGAAGAGACCATTTTCCCCTTCATTTTATTGATTAGGTGCTGGATTCTTTAGTGGGGAAGCAATATTTCCCCTTCTTAGATGGATTTAGTGGGTATAATCAGATAAAAGTAGCCTCAAAGGACCAAGAAAAGACAACCTTTACCTACCCATAGGGTACATATGCCTATTTTTCCTTTCCCTTTGGGTTATGTAATGTTCCTGCCACATTTCAAAGGGCAATCTTAAGTATATTCTCAGACTTTGCCCATGATTCCATGGAAATCTACATGGATGATTTACCACCTATGGCTATACTTATGAAGAAGCATTGCCTAATTTGGAGAAGGTCCTACAAAGGTGTAAAGACCACAACCTTTCCTTGAGTCATGAATAATGTTTCGTGATGATGACTGAATTAGTGGTATTGGGATACTTTGGGTCCACTAAAGGGATACAAGTAGACCCAAACAAGATTGTCATGTCCTTGCCATGATCTAACTACAACAAACATGAAAGCATGCTTATATGTACATGATGGCCGACTACCCTTGTAAAGCCATATATTTATGAAATTGCCCAAATGTAGATTTGTTGGCCGACCACATAATTTGTATCGATTGAAGTTAATAAAGACAACAAATGTTATTAAAGGAGTTGCGAAGGTTAATGAAGTAGTGATTTTTAAATAATACTAACAAACTGTAAAGAGTAGTGATCAATGAAAATCATAATTAATAAAGGAGCAGCGATCAAGGTATGCAATGATTATGCTCTATAGGCAACAATTAAAGTTATAAAGGAGGAAGTGTTTAGTTTCATTAATGTGCAAAGAAGATTAAGGGCAACGCTTGAGTTTGAAGAGGGACATGTCCCTTACCAAGGGACAAATAGGTTGAATAGTTGTAATATAAGATCCCCAGATATTTTTTTTTGTTTTTGATTCTCTCCAATTGCTGTATGAAGGTTTTGTGTTTTGTTTCTGATTTGTTTGTTTTGAATCTCACATGCCATTCATGATATAAAGATGCTAAGTGATATATAACAATTTGCAAAGGAAACATACAAGAAACTTGCTAGGAAAATAACATTTATTCCCTTCAATGTTCAGATTTTCAAAGACCATATAAAGAGCAGATTTACAATCATTTATATCAGAAATAAAGAAGTCTTTTCAGACCTGGTTCAAAGATGCAAACAACAAACTGAAAGCTCCCCAAGGCTACAAACAACATCAAGAACATGTCCTTTAATCTCCTTGTTTACCATCAACAAAACACACTGAAATCAGGCTTCATCAGCAAGCAAAAAGCAGCCGTCACCAACACGAGATTTACTGAGTATTTCCACTAGCACAACCGTCCCCTTGAAAAAGTTCAATCTGCCTTTAAAAATCCAAAACTCAACCAAAAAATGCATACAAGTACTTGATAGAATCACCAATGGAAGAGTCTTTCATTGAGCCAACACCCATTTTGATATTTAAATTCATCTCCAAGATATAAGCAAAAAGGTGAGTTCAGATCTAGAAAATAAGTGCCCAGAAATTGAAATAAAACACACCAAAATCACTAGAAATCCACGCCACACTGAAATAGAGCAATCTCACACCAAACCCAAATTGAAAACCTCAGAAGAAACTACAAAATATTCATTTTTTCAAAGCTTTAATCTGCAACTGTAGCCCCAGATGTGATTCCTAATATGAAACCATCCTTCACCAGCTTGAGTAGGTCTTGCACTGCCAAAACTAGCCTTAGAATTTGAGGGTTTTTGTCCTCAATCCCGTTCTCAGATCCTTTGGTAACAAACCAGTAGCATCTTTGTAAGTCGTCACAATCAACCATGAAGAAATGAGCTTGAAAAAAGAACTTTTAAAAGTTACTTCTCCAAATTAGGGTGACCAAGCTCAACCCTAAAACCCACGCCACTTTTTTGCATAAGCTTTTGTTTTTAAATTTGACTTTATTTAAATCTTTGCCTCAAATCTTAGCTTGGGCTCCTATCTCCTTAACCAACATTCAAAATCACTTTAGATGCTTGAAAACAACTTAAAGTGATTACATTAGGTGCCATGGTACTAATTTGTCCCCTTATGACCCTTCAATATTAAAATATAAAGTTACTTTATAATAGACCACTTTTTGAACATAAATCAAATATTAAAATAATTTAACCATAGTAACTTTATACCCATAGTATTTGTGCTGTTGAGACAAGCCTGACCTGGTCCAGCTTACCCAAAATAGACTTACTATTTTTAGTAAGTACTAAAAATAGCAAGTGACATCCCAAAAGCTCAAACTGGAGAAATATTGATATGCACCGAGACTCACTGTAGATAGTGAGCATTAGACCGGCCTTGCTAAAAATAGAAAGTCTTTTTGAATACTGAAAACCCAACACCCAAAGCTGGAACTGAGTCCCCTTATTAGAACCACTTAGCCTACAGGGACTCTGGAATAGGCTAAAGGTGATTTCCACTGCTTAGAGGATAGGAGGGGACATTACAATCCACCATCCCCAAAGATTTCTTGCCCTCAAGCAATCATAACGCTGAATGCTATAGTATCTGTTCACCTCTCCCATGTAGCATCCTCAACTGGTAGGTCTCGCGACTTCACCAAATACTTAGTGATCACTCTCTTCCTGATGGTCCTCTGTCTGAAATCAATAATTGCCTCTGGAATAAGCTCCAGTCTCCCTTCCTCATCCAATGGGGGTAAAACTATTGAAGGTACCACATTATGTCCGAGTGCCTTCTTAAGGCGTGATACATGAAACACATTGTGCACTCTACTATCCTCAGGTAACTCCAACTCATAAGCATCCTCACCAACCCTTCTAGTGACCCTGAATGGACCATAGAAACACGGTTTCAACTTCTTTGCTCCAGTCCTTTTGAGAGTGGAATGCCTGTATGGCTGTAATCTAACATAAACCATGTCTCCCACCTCAAACTCCCTTTTAATCCGATGCTGATCAGCGTATATCTTTTACTGATTCTGTGCATGCTGAATGTTCTCCCTCAAAGATCTCATGATGTTTTGACTCTCTTGCAAGAAATCCTTGGCCTTGGGCACACTATAGTCACCAATTAATAAATCAATGAAGCTAGGAGCCTCATACCCATGCAACGCTATGAAAGGTGACATCTTAATGGACATATGATAAGTAGAGCTATAGCAGAACTCCCCAAAATGCAACCATCTAACCCAAGCCTTTTGCTGCCCTAAAACATAATTCCTTAGATAACCTTACACCCACTTGTTAACAATTTCAGTTTGGCCATCCGTTTGGGGGTGGTAGCTTGTGTTGTGAGTCAACTTAGTACCACAAAGTTTGAATAATTCCTACCAAAATAAACTCATGAATTTGTTGTCCCTATCACTTATGATATTTCTAGGTGCTCCATGAAGCATAAATGCCTCTTTGAAGAACAAATCTGCCACCTGTAACGCTGAAAATCCTACTGACATGTCAAAGAAATGGGAAAATTTAGTCAATTTGTCAACTACCACATAGATCCAATCCTTCCCTTGCGCCTTGGGAAGTCCTATGATGAAATCTATAGATATACTTTCCCACTTTTGAGTAGGAATGGGAAATAGTTGCAATAGACCAACAGGGTATGTGTGCTCATTTTTGTTTTGTTGGTACACCTGACACTCACGAACATACTTAGTTATATCATCTTTCATGCCCTTCCTTGAGAATCTCTCATGGATCTGCCTGTATGTCTTGTAGAACCCCAGATAACTAGCCATAAGAGTGTCATGAAATGATTTAAAAATCTGATCCTTTAACTTAGTTTCAGGCACTAAAAGTATTCTTGTAAAAAATTAACCCATCCTTAACACTATATTTTTCATCATTCAAAGCACTATCAAGAATGTTGTTTGTGAATGTGTTTTTAGCATAATCATCTTGTATTTTCTCTTTCCAATCTGCTACAATATAAAAAAAAATACACAAATGTGGCCTCCTAGAGAGTGAATCAGCTAATACATTATGTTTCCCCTTAACATATTCAATATCAAAGTCAAAGGCTTGAAGTTTGCTTACCCATTCTTGCTGCCTTTCACTTAAATCCTTCTGATTTAAAAAGTATTTGAGGCTGTTATAATCAGTCTTCATTAGTGTTCCACGGGGACGCGTCCCCGTTAAAAGACCCTACATTTCTTAAACGGGGACATCTCGGAGACTTGGGGACTTTGGGGGGACGTCCCCCCATCATCCCACCACCAACGCCACCATCTCACCACCAGTGTCACTGCCTCCAAGATGCCACTAGGACTTCAAGGATGCTGGGGTGTCCTCAAGACGTCTAGGGGACTCCTAGTTGTATCCAAGATGTATAATTCTTATACTTATACATCTTTTTATAACTATTTTTTTAAGTACTATATGTATTTTAACACCCTGCCGCCATCCCCCTACCATCCCCTCGCCACCCCCAAACTTAGGCCCCCTGTCCCTACGTCCCCGAAACATGTCCCTTGCCATCCCCCCGTCCCCATCCCCGAAACCTTGTGGAACGTTGGTCTTCACTATAAATCTGCCCCCAATAGGATACTGTCTATACTTAGACAAGGCATGCATGATGGCTAACATTTCCTTATCATAAATAGAGTAATTCTTTTCAGCTCCCCTCAATTTTTTGGTCTCAAAGGCTATGGGATGCTTATTTTGCAATAGGACATCCCCTATACCTTCACCTGAAACATCACACTCAAGCTCAAATGGTTTAGTAAAATCCGAAATAGCTAAAAGAGGGCATGAGCTCATTAAAACCTTAAACTGATCAAAGGCTCTTTGTGCTGATTGAGACCAAGAGAATGCCCCTTTCTTGGTCAAATCTGTAAGTGGGGCAGCAACCTGTGAAAACCCCTTCACAAACCTCTTGTACAACCTGCATAACCCAAAAAACCCCTTAAGCTATGACAAGTTTGTAGGTGGTGGCCAGTCTTGTATTGCCTTAATCTTTTCAGGGTCTACACGCACACCATTGGCACTAATGATATGCCCCAAATAAAGTAATTCAGTCATCCCAAACTCACACTTGGATTCTTTAGCAAATAATGATTCCCTCTCAAGAATGCCAAGTGTTTCACACCCATAAAATGCATTTCACATCCCTCTAAAGCTCTCTGAAAATCCAGAAAGACCCAGAAGACAAACTACCAAACTCTTGGATGCAACTCCTAAAAACTCAAAAGGAAACCTCCTAGAAAATAGGAAATCTTAATTCTGCCTTTGACTAGCCTACGGGCCTCCCAAAATAGGCTCATAATCACTGGAAAATGTAGTGCTAAAGATGGGGACCTTACAAGTTATAAGTTAAATTAAATATTTAACATAACATTATTTTTAATATTTTAAGAGTGACTTTATAAAATGGCATGTAGGTGACATAAGGGATTATTTAAAAGTTAAATTTAAGTTGCTTTTAAGTGGGACGCCTCCATGGGAGACATAAGGAGGATTTTATTAAGATTTTATTATTTTATTTTCCCAAGGTGGGTGTGAGGTTTTGGAGGAGGTAATAAAAGTGATTTTGGAAGTCATTTGGCATTTATGCTTGAAAATTTATGAAGAGTTATTGTAGGTTGAATAGTGTTCTTCCATACCTTTGTAAGGACATAAGCCCTTATGGAGAACATCCATTTTGAAAGTGCAAGATCTTTCCTGGTGGATATATAGGTGGTTTCACTCAGAAATCACATTAGGTGCTTATTACTTTTAGATTTTGGTACATTTTCTTGGGGTTTCGGATCTGTTTTTGGAAGGAAAATTTTAGTGGTTTGAACAAGAAGATTGAAGGCAAAAAATATCATATTTTAACCTCCATTTTTTAGTTGTACCCTTTCCAAGGTTGGTTGTACCACCTAAGGAGGGGTGTGGGAGTTAGAGAGTGAATCACCCAAATTTGGAGTTAGAAATTGCCAACGTTGGAGGTGCTTAGGGTTGGAGAAGACTCAACAAGAAACTGGGAATTGAACAACGATATTTAGGAGTTTACAAGCTTTTACCAAGTTATAGGGTTGCTAGTCAAAGTTCAGTTTTGAGAGATTTTTACATAGCAGTTAATAGGTATGTCAAAAATGTTATAGCTTGTTAAAATCCTATTGTAATGACTATACTACTGATGTAATAAATCTAGAAAATATTTTAGTTTGTGGGTATTCCTAAATAGTTGAGTTTACAACTCTTTCATTGCAAATATTTGCATTGATTGTTATTGTTGTTATTTGTCTATATTGCATAAATAAAACCACAAACACATCATAAAACAAAACATAAACAAAAGAAAATATAGGGTGCATATTACAGTGGTATCAGAGCAAAAGTATCCTACCATCCTGGAGGGTTTGTTAAAAACAATGACATGACATTGGAATGAGTAATGCAGCCACCTTTTACTCATCATTAAAATCTAAGAAGGAACAAGTCTAATCTGTATTTAGGAGATCAAATTGAGATTGGTATATTTGCAGGTGTTAACATGGGTGACAGGGTATTAGGACATAATAACCCGGCCACAATAACCCTAGACACAATAACCCCGTCATAATAACCTAAGGACAAAATAACCCAGGGTTATAATAACCCATGGACAGAATAACCCATGGTCAAAATAACCCATGGATAGAATAACCCATGTAATTTATAAATTTTGTTTTCCTTTCTCTATATTCTTACAAGGATATTTTTTCCATGGGTTATTCTGACCACGGGTTATTTTGGGTTGGGTTATTATGACGCTGGGTTATTTTGTCCTTGGGATATTGTGACCAAGTTATTCAGTCCAGGGTTATTTTGGTTGGGTTATTATGTCCTGTAACTAGGTGACAGAGAAAAACAAGAACCCAGTACTAGAGAGATGCTTAATGAGCTTGCCATAGGGCAGCGAGACTTATAGTAGAGTTTAGCTCAAATGCTGGCATTAATGAACCAACATAGATTGGGAAATAACAATGGTGGGAACAATGTTGGAAACAATGGTGGAAACGATGGGGGAAACAATGGTGGTAACAATGGTCATGAAAGGAACAATGGAAATGGAGATGGTTCAATTAATAATAGGGCTGCAAATCAATGCATTGTGTTAGGAGCAGTTAGCTCAACACCCCTCATGCCTAACTATCTACCAAGGATCAACCCATAGATTGAAGAACCCACACAATAAGAGTTACAAGATAGGATTCTAGAGTATTGGAGGAATTCAAGACTTTGAGTTCCAAGCTGAAATGTCCTTCCAAGACTATATGGACTTTAGATTGAAACATAGGCCAAATAGAGGTGGTAAACAACATAACCATAACTTGCAGAGGAAAGTGGGAAAATTGTCCATTCCGTATTATGATGGCTCGGGGAAAACTACAACTAGAGCATGGGTTTAGAAATTAGACACTTACTTTTAGATTAACCCAATGTTAGAGGATGAGGATTTTGAATATGCTGCTATACACTTAGATGGTATTGCTCATGAGTGGAGACATCACAGATGATCACCTTGGGCCGTGATCAGATTGACTCCTATGCAGAGTTTACTGAGAGGTTAATAGATAGATATGACAAGAAGGATCTAGAACTGCACTTTAAGGAGTTGGCTCAACTTAAGTAGTGGGGTTCAATTGATACTTACATTGCATATTTTTAAAGGTTATCCGTGTTGGTAACCAACATTTTAGAAAGAAGGTTGATTGTATTATTTATGATGGACTTTCAGATCCTTTGAGAGGTTGGATTAAGGCCCTTAATCCTAGGTATGCATTGGATGCGTACGCTTGGAGAGTTCACCATGACTTTGAACACTATAGAGATGAGATTTGAATCAGAGGATAAGAAAATAGTGCTTAGAGGCATGTCAAATGGGGGGATTAGAGTAGTTTCCTTGAAAAGAATGGAGAGATTGATTCAACATTATCAAGGTGAGTGGACAGTAGAGTATCATAATGCCTACAGTTACGAAGTTGCAAAAAGGAGATCATCGTCGAGATGTTTAGACTTTGCTATCTAAGCATAGCAAAGTGTTTGGTAGTATACCTCTTGGGAGACCTTCAGAGAGGTATTGAGCACATTATTGAGTTAGAGGAGGTCTCTAATCCAATGATTAGTGCACCATACTATCATCGAAAGAGGCATAAGATGAGATTAAAAAGTAAATCAAAGAATTGCTTGATATGGGACACATAAGGCCTAGCAAGAGTCCCCTTTCTTCTTTTGTAGTGCTTGTTAAGAAAAAGATGGAGCAATGTGCATGTGCATTGATTATAGGGCACTCAATAAGAAAACAATAAAGAACAAGTATCCCATCCCTTGCATTGATGAGGGGCTCTTATAGATGAGTTGCATGGTGCTTGCTATTTTTTCCAAAATTGACTTAAGGTTAGGTTATCATTAGATTTAGGTTAGGAGGCAGATGTGGAGAAAATTGCAATTAGGTGTCACTTCTGGCATTTTGAATTTTTTGGTGATGTCTTTTGGCTTGACTAATGCACCTGCTACATTTTAGTCATGTATGAACAAGGTATTCGAAAGGAAGCTCTGAAAGTCTATTCACATCTTCTTTGAGGATATCTTGATCTTTAGTAATTCTTGGGATGAGCATATTGTTGTACCCAAACCAAATTTTTTGCTTCATCAAGTCATTTTGTTTAAAAGAGTCTAAACTTTGCTAAAATGATGTCAAATACAGTTTTTGGGCAATATCAAGCATGGACTTTGGTCAGTGTTGTGTCAGTCAAAAGCAACTGATGGTCAGAACTTGGGACTCAGAATGAGACATGTGATGATGAGGAAACACTTCACGATGAAATTATACTCCTACATGGTCGTTTTAGTGGCTAGAAGGGTGTTTATAGAGACAAAAATTGATAAAGATTTTTAGCAAAATGAAGATTTGTGCCCCTGTAGCCTAGGGGCGCCCTTCTCTTTGAAGGCCCAAATCTTGTCACTTTTGTTTGTAAATGTAGTCAATCTCTTCAGAATTAGCTCAGCTATTTGGCAAGCTATCTTGCGAAGTCATCCGAGTTGCAGAACTCTGACAACTGACGTCAGAAGCTGAAGGTACAAGAGGATACAGATTGCAAAAGATGGTCAATTCACAGCTTTTGCGCCCCTGTAGCCCAGGGGCGCCCTTCTTAATGGAGGTTCAGATTCTATTATTCCTGATTGCTGATGCATTTAATCTCTTCCTAATTGGTTTAGCTATTCGACGAACTATCGAATGCAGACATTCGAGACCCAAAGCTCTGGTGGTCGAAGTCAGAAGTTGAGGTTACGAGGAGGCTTTACCTCACATAAAGTTGTCAATTGGAAAAGCTGCGCCCTGTAGTCCAGGGGCGCCCTCCAAAATAACCCCTGAGATGAATGAGATTGCAGATGAGGTCTTCCTGACATTTGTGCTAATCTAGTCTAGCTTCGCAGTGCACTAGTCAACCAGTCAATCCAACATTCTGAGTAATCGTGGTAGAGATTCTACCAGACACGTAAATCAAAGGGTGGAGAAATGTGGTTTTTTCGCTTGTACTTTTTGTAGGCCAGGGGCGCCCAACCTTTAGGCCCATTAGATGGAGTTTTTAGCTTTCGAGGTCTTCACGAGACTTGTGAGGAATTACTCCAGCTATCCAATGGGCCCAGCCATTAGCCTCCGGGATTTGGCAAATGCTCGTACGTGCGAGGTCTTTGTAGAACACTGAAAAGCGAAGACGTCCAAAAAATGGGTATGTAGGTAGCGTATATTTTAAATAAAAAAGGCTATCGTCTCTTTGAGGTCGTAGAAGCAGTTTTCTCACTTTGTCACCTCCAGAGACATCTCTTGTAAGTTGTTCTAGCTATGCAGTAAGACAGACGGTGCGCGAATTGGAGTACTCCAGCGCCCGATATCAGTGGTCAAAGTAGGGCATCTGGTTGAAATTCACACTTTTGACAAAATGGTGTTTGAGCCTTCATAGGCCAGGGGCGATTTTCCCTTTGAGGTCCTTAATGCGGTCCTTTGGTGCCTTCCATACAGTCGTTGGATGCGGAATACCTCTAGTCACGCAGTGAGCCTACCATCCAAATAGCAGGGTTCACCGTTCATCGTCAACAATCTTTTGAAGCGTAAGATGGCAGAATGGAGAAATGGCCAAGTTTGATGTCATAAAATCAATTTAATCAAAGACGCCTAATTTTTTGAGGTGTTAAACGTTGATTTTAGCAGTGATGGCTCCCAGCAGACATTTCTTCCTTGCTCTGTAGGCTTCGCAATGAATATTCCTGCTCAGTCTCAGCGTCACCCAGTCACTCGAAAATCAGTGTTGAATATGGTCAGTTGGAACTTTGTAGTCAGCTACAAAGTAGGAAGTTAATAAAAAACGTAATATCTTGAGCAAATGGATGCCTATGAGGACAAATGAGGACTTTTCTAAATTAGTGAAGTTTGTCGAATCCATCCAAGTGCTTTACGTGGTTTGTCAACTGAATAAAATAATATTTAATATTTATTTTGCATGTCAAAGCATTAAATGGCGATTTTCTCAAATTGGTGCCTCTTTGTGCTGGGATTTAAAAAATGCATGATGAATATTTTTAGTATTATTTTATTTTGGACTCCGAATCAGTATCAGTTCAACTGGAGGGGGTCCAATCAAAACAATTCTTTTCAAAGTTTGGGTTTTATTCTTGCATTCATGTTTTTATGATGCAATTTTGCTCTTTTTGTGCAAGCATGGCGTCCATCATTTCATTCATTCAGCTTGAGCAAAAGTGAATTCTTTTCAGAGTTGGGCGAATTTTCATCAACAATCAATGGCAAAGGCATCAAAAAAATTCTTTTGCAGGTACAAATCCAAGATTTGTAAGCAAAATTCAAGGCAGAGTGGCGATTTTAACAGAAGAAAAGCATCAAAACCTCATTCTTCTGTCTTAAATTCTTTCGCATATTTGAAGAATTGGCAGATTTTGACAAAACAAATCATCTAGGTTGATTCAAAATAGCTTCCTCGAGAAAATCCATGTGCTAGAATTTTTCAGGAAAATTTACTCCAGAGCATCAGTTCTCAAGGCTCTAATTTTCTCAACTGAAAATTCCTTGCATGATTGAGTAGAAGTCAAATTTTCGCATTTTTGACGTTTTGGGGTTGTCTTAGAATTTTTTTCTGGACAAAACCCATATCTAAAAATTTTTCAGGAAAATTGCTCTCCGATAGACTATTTTTAGCCTTAGCAGGTTTTTTTTTTGCTTTCCAGAAAAGTTGTCAGAATATAGTTGTGTTCACAGTCAACAGGTGATTTTTTCAGAGTGCAGTTCATGCAAACTGAATTCAAGACCAAATCGGTCTTAATTCATGATTTCGTCAAAAAAGTTGACACCGATTTGCATCAAGCGCATTCAAAGGGTTGACAGGGGTAGTCACTCAAGTCCACATGGTTGCATGCCAAGTATGGATGATTGTTTTCCAAAGCCAATTTAGAGGGTTGATACCATTGGAATTTTGCGTGTGCAGCAAGTTCATTTGCATTTCTCACAACCAGAGTGTGCGCAGTCAAACCTCGCAATTTCGTCATGCAACACTCTTTCATTAAGGAAAAGTGTTAGAGACTGTTAAATTTAATGATCAGATTTGCAATGCACAAAAATTAATTCAAAAGCAACACAATACACAACAGATACCCTGGGAAAACCCTCCTCTTGAGGGAGAAAAACCCAACCAATAATATCTCTTATATTATTGAGTATTCAATATGAAAGATACATATACAATAGGCCACTCAAAAGGCCAACACACAACACCACAGTTTGATGTGAATACAAAACTGCCTGAATAGAATTCACCAATGAGTATCTCAGCCTTCTAAAAAAATCTCAGATTTCTCTTGAATAGACTTGCATATGAATAACTTTAACTGTATGTGTATGAACTGAAGGTGTGAATGAATGGATGAGAAATGGTGAAAAAATGAGGTTGTATATATGCAAGGATTAGAGAATAGACGCAACTCTTCAAGACTAAAGTCAGCTGACTTTAGAGATAACAAAAATGTAACAATAAGAAGTCGGCCTCCAAAGATATCTCATGAACAAAAGGATCGCATCCAATGAAGTGAAGGTCGACACACTTAAGAATTTGTGCCAAGAGAAGAAGTCGGCCAAGATAACAAATAGGTTCTCTATAAATTAAATAGCTCTCAAGCTATTATTTAATTTATTCAATCAAGAACAAGTAATGTGTTGGAAGAATACGACTTAAGCTAAATATAAACATCAATAGAGACATCAAGCTGCAAAAGAGATAGTGGTCATCACTTCAGTTATGGAGCCGCCAAAGTTATAAGCCAGTGAAATGCTAGTTTGAGTGTGTAAAGATTTCCAAGATTGCTCAAGTTGTTGATAAGCAAAATTGTCAGTTAAGGCATGTGACGACCCCCAGATGGTGACACAGTCAACAACCTCGTGGAGGGGTTGGTTGCTTGAGATATCAGCCAATGATCAGTCAGTTAAAACTTGCAGTTGTCTGCCAAGACAGAATCGGGAGCATGCAATTAGAACTCGACTTTCATCTTCAGTTCTCTTTGTGGGGTCCACACATGTCTATCTTTATCCTCAGAGATATCTTTTAACAGTTGGAGTTTCTTTTAGAGTTTTTCGTTAACTGATGGTAGTGTTCCAGTTAACTTGCTTTCAATAAGGACGTGCATGCTTGCACATTGTCCATTTTTAGATTAATTGTATCGGTTAATTGATGGTAGCTTTCCAGTTATCTGCATAGTTTGCTTTATTAGGGTTTAGCAATAAATCTTGCATGCATTGCAAGACTGTAGTTGACTCAAGGTGATTTTAGGGTTCCCTACACTTTTTGATGTCTATAAATAAGAGCTTTTGCTCATTTGTACATAAATTTTGCATGATAGTATAGATGCTGTGCCCACCTTGACTGTAGTATCGCTATTATTGTATCTGTTCAAGAACTTTTGCACGAGAGAGAAATATATGTTGTGCCTACCTTGCCTGTAATATTGCTCGTTCTGTATCTGTTCATGAGTATTTACTATTATGATGAATTGTTATGCCACTTGGGTTTTATGCAATTATGATGGTGAATGCTTGCCTTAGTTAGCTATAGTGGCTAGTTTGATCGTAAATTGTATGCGTGTCTCGTCTATGCAATTTACTGTCCTAGTTGGCTATCCTTTGTGTTTTGTATTCAATAAACTTGTTCAGAATGAGCTGATAGTTGTGCCACCTTGCCTTCAAGTTGAGAATATGTACTTGGTTATTGTGTGATGTGTGTGAGTAATAAGCCTATTCAAACAAGCAGATAGTCGTGCCACCTTGCCTTCACGTTCTGAGTCTGTACCCGGTTTATCGTATATTTGTCGTTTCCAATAAACTTCTTCCCAGCTGAGCAAATAGTTGTGCCCATCTTTCCCTCACGTTGTGAAACTGTACCTGAAGTTTATCGTATAGAACATTCCTACTCCATTTCCTCATGCTCTGTTTTCTTGAGAAAACTGGATAGATTTAAAGTAGTTGGTTTAGTTGTAGTTAATGATCTATGAAACCAAAAAAATCCTTAGCTGCAACGTTCTTGGTTTTCTTAACCTTGTGCCTCTTTCAACTGAGACAAAATGACAGGATATGGTTTAGTTTGTTTCCCTTTTCAAGAACTTTTGTCAAGCACAACAAGGGAGCTTCCCCTCCTAATTTGAAGAGCACTCATTGCATAGTGTGCATAGTTGTTCGTACCAACTTGCACTCCAGAGGTGTTCGTTGTTACGCCAACACATACGAGACACCTTGAGGAGGTGTTGGGCATCCTAAAGGTGGAATCATTGTATGCCAAGGACTCTAAGTGTGATTTTGGTATGATTGAACTTCTTTACCTTGGCCATATCATTAGCTTTAAGGGTGTTAGAGTGGGTCTAGATAAGATCAAAGAAATCATGGATTGGCCACCACCCACTAATCCCTCATAGCTCAAGGGATTTTTTGGGTTATGCGGATTTTACAGGAGATTTATTAAGGGCTTCTTATAGGTGGCAAATCCACTTACAAATTTGACAAAAAAGGGAAATTTTGTTTGGTCAGATGCAACACATCGATTCTTTGATCATTTCAAATAGGTTATGTGCACTTTCCCAATTTTGGCTATTCCCAATTTATCCAAACCTTTTGAGTTAGAATGTGATGCTTTAGGAGAGGGAATAGGTGCTATGTTGATGCAAGATAAGCATTCAATTTCCTTTGAGAGGAGGAAGTTGAGGGGTGTTGAGAGGAGTTATTTGATATATGATAAGGAGATGTTGGCCATTATGCATGCATTGGCCAAGTTTATACCCTATCTTGTGGGAGGGAGATTCATTGTCAAAATTGATCACAATAGCCTCAAGTACTTCCTTAGAAATATTTTAATGATAGGAAACAAAAATGAGTGAGTAGGTTGCAGGCTTATGATTTTGACATTGTGTATGTCAAAGGAAAGAAAAATGTTGTTGCTGACGCCCTATTCAGGAGACCTTATTTGTGTTCATTTTTAGAGATTACTGCTTGGAGAGAGATGATTTTAGTAGAGTATGCTGAGGACTCAGGCTACAGGTATCATTGAAGGCACCATACAAGATGGTAGGTACAAGGTGACTAATGAGATGATCTTCTATAAGAAGATAATTTACTTGATACCTAATTCAGAACTCAAGGAATTTTTTTTTTAGAACTTTCTATGATGCACCTATGGCTAGACTGGATTTTTCAAAACTTATAAGCAGATCCAAGAGAGATTTAATTGGAAAGGACTAAAAAAGTGAGGTCCTTAAGTATGTTAAGGAGCATCCCACATGTCAACAAAACAAGAATGAGCATACCCATCCATTGCAGCCCTTGCCTATTCCCAATCAAAAATGGGAATGTATCTCTATGGACTTCATCACCGGGTTACCAAAGGTTCAGGGCAAGGATTGTGTATATGTCGTGGTTGATAGGTTAACAAAATTTTCCCATTTCTTTGCCATTTCAGCCTCATATACAGCAGCTCAGATGTCTGATTTTTTTTTTAGAGAGATATTTAGACTTCATAGGATGCCTTGGAGCATAGTGATTGATAGGGACAGCAAGTTCCTAAGTGTGTTTTGGAAAGAACTCTTCAGGTTGAGTGAGACTGAGCTCACTACTAGTACCAGTTATCACCCATAGATTGATGGGAAAACAAAAATAGTAAACAAGTGGGTGGAAGGGTACGTCCAAAACTACATATCAGGGCAGCAAAAGGCGTGGGTAAAATGGTTACACCTTGGTGAGTATTGTTACAACTCCTCTTACCACATGTCTATCAAGATGTCACCGTGTGTGGCCTTGTACGAAAATGAAGCTCCAAGTTTCATTGATTTGCGTTTTGGGGCCAACAAACTGCCTAAGGCTAGGGATTTGTTATAGGAAAGTCAAGTTATAACGAAATCTCTAAAAGAAAACTTGCAATAGGCACAAAATCAACAAAAGATGTATGTTGATCAGCATTGTTCAAAGCACAGTTTTGAGGTGGGTGACATGGTATACCTGAGATTACAACCCTACAGGCAGTCCAAACTCAAGAAGAGTGGATTGGAGAAGCTTAAGTCATGGTTCTATGGTCTTTTCAGAGACTCCAAACGGATTGGAGAAGGGGCTTATGAGCTGGAGTTGCCAGCAAGTAGTAGAGTGCACAATGTGTTTCATGTATCACACCTCAAGAAGGCACTGGGTCACAATATAGTTCCTTCCTTGGAGTTACCACCATTAGATGAGGAGGGGAAATTGATTTTGATTCCCAAGGCTATCATTGATGTCAAGGAACGTATTCTACAAAAATGATCTATTAAAGAATATTTGGTTAAGTGGAAGAACCTACTAGTTGAGGATGTGACATGGGAGAGTGAACATATAGTACAATATCTAGAGTTGCAATTGCTTGGGGAAAAACAATTTTGGGGAGGGAGGACTATAATGTCCCCTTCCTAAGCAATTGTTAGTTGTCATCAGATTAGCCTATTCTTTGGGTTCCTATAGGCTAATATGGTTTGGTTATAGGACTCCACAGTTCTTGGAGACTGTATTGTTCAATCATTTGGCATTTTCCTTGTGTGGTAGTGAGTTCGAGATTATAGGAGTTTCCTTCTGGAACTTTTTGGAGCATTTTCGAGCACTTGGCCCAATTCCTCAGCATTGACTTCCTCAGCATTGACTTGGGCCTTTCACATCGGTTTTTCCTTGGAATGATCAGCTATGAAATTTAATGTTTATTTGGTGATATTTTATGGCCTAGGGAAATATTTTAAATAACGTTAAAGTTATAAGTTAAATTAAATATTCAACTTAACATTATTTTAAATATTTTAAAAGTGACTATAAAATGGCATCTAGGTGGCATAAGGATTATTTAAAAGTTAAATTTAAGTTGCTTTTAAGTGGGACGCCTACATGGGAGACCTATGAGGGATTTTATTAAAATTAATTTAAATGTTATTTTCCCAAGGTGGGCATGGGGTTTTGGAAGAGGTAATAAAAGTGCTTTTGGAAGTCATTCGGCATTCATGCTTGGAAATTTATGAAGAGTTATTGCAGGTTGAACAACATTCTTCCATATTTTTATAAGGACAAAAACCCTTATGGAGAACATCCATTTCGAAAGTGCAAGATCTTTCCTGGTGGTTATATTGGTGGTTTCACTCAGAAATCGCATAGGTGCTTATTGCTTTTAGATTTGGTACATTTGCTTGGGGTTTCAAGTCATATTTTGAAGGCAGATTTTAGTGGTTTGAACAGAAAGATTGAAGGAAAAAAATATCATATTTTAACCTCCACTTTCTGGCCATACCCTTTCCAAGGCTGGCCGTACCACCTAAGGAGGGGCGTGGGAGTTGGAGAGTGAATTGCCCAAGTTTGGAGCTGGAAATTGCCAAGGTTGGAGGCGTCTAGGGTTGGAGAAGACTCAACAAACAACTTGGAAGTGAACAACAATGTTTAGGAGTTTGCAAGCTTTTACCAAGTTCCAGGGTTGTTGGTCAAAGTTCAGTTTTCAGACCTTTTTGCACAGCAGTTAATGGGTATGTCAAAATGCTATATTAAGAGTGTTATAGTCATTTATATGTTGTTAAAGCCCTATTGTAATGACTGTACTAGTGCTGTAGTAAATCAAGAAAATATTTTAATTTGTGGGTATTCCTAAGTAGTTGAGTTTACAGCTCTTTCATTGCAAATATTTGCATTGGTTGTTATTGTTGTTATTTATCTATATTGCAAATATCAAATTGCAAACACAAGCAAAAAAATATAGGGTGCATATTACACCATTTTGCCAAAGTCACTTGGGGCATGATCTCAGTTTCATCCCTTATGGTTTCAAGGGCCTTGCACTCATTGAGACTTGACCAGTGGACCAAGAGTCATTTGACTTATCCTCTTTCTTTAATTTTCAATTCTAATTTAAAAAGTCTGCACAATGAACAATCTAAAATAAGAATTGCAAGTCAATTTAATTTGACTGATCTATTAATAAAAACTAATGTTAACTACTTTCAAATAAATGATAATTAAATTAAATAAAAAGTTATTCTATTTATCAACTTAATTAAATCAATACCTAGAATTTAAATAAGCGATCACATTTAACTATGTCATCTAATTAGATTAATTAATTTAAACATTTACTTCACCCTTTGGATTATAGGTTTGTAACACTTCACAAACCAAAGTTAGTTCACCTTCCTCCTTACTTGTTTTTGTCAACAACACATCTCAATATACATGCCTTAATAGAATTGTTAGCTAAAATAATCCATTTAATGACATTCCAATTTATGACATTTAATTAAATTGTTGAAGTCTAATGAGACCACTTTCATTTTGGGAACAAGTATAGGAGTAGTGAAACAATTCAAATCAACATTAATAATAATTACAACCTTATCATTCAAAAAGGGTGGGAATTAGGGGTGTTCCAAAACAAACACTTTCCTAAATAAACCATCTATCCTGATCTCTCTTCTATCACTATTCATATCTAGTGACTTCACTCCATCTATGCCCTGGTCCTTAAACATACACTAGACTCTCTCTAGATTTCTCCCTCAATAAAGGATACTAATATAGCTCTCCTCATGCATATGTTTGACAATTCTTCTTCTTTTTCCTTTGCATTTTTTCATCCACCCATCAATCCACACAAGAGCTATTTTATTATTGTGCATTACAAAATTTCTAATATTATTTCTTTAGATTAAATTTTAACTCCAAATGCTCCTGTATTACATTCCACCAGATATTTCTTCCAATCTCTTTTTGGTATTGAAAGAGAATTGCAAACCTTCTCAACATCATACACATTAAATATGTATTTCCTTCAAGCATATCTGTATTAGGTGTCCTTATAACAAAGGCAAGCACTTAGTGTGCAATGTCTTAGTTTGGTATTGTACAACAGACTTATTTGTAGTTTATAAATAGCTGTTATCTCCTAATTATAGTTTCCAAGGAGGGCACTTATGATCTTTGAGCTGAACGGTCATATCTTCGTGAACGTGAAATGCCAGCCTCCATTTTTGTCCGTCATGAGGCCTGGCATATATTGTATCTCGCTTTTTTAGTAATAAACTTTTTTTAATTTTAATTTAAGAAAATAATTATATATTTTTTGTGATTTCCAATATGGCACAGGAAAGTGATTTGAAGCCACTGGAACTGGAAAGGAAGAATGGTGTATCAGATTATAAGCCAAATATCTTGAACCCAAAGTGCAGTGATGATGAACTTGGATATGGTGGTTTGAAATCTGAAAGAGAGGAAGACAGATTGTTTCTAATTGTTGTGATTGGGGATCACAAAGAAGAAGATGATGTGGGTTGCCAAGATAATGAAGAGAAAGCAGAAACTGAAAGAAAGGTTGAAAAAATTACTGATCAACATGCAAAAGATTTATTTGGATCGCCAGATTGCTTTATGGTCATGACCAAGTCTTTGACAGATCATGTCAATTCTACTATTCTGAGCAACATATCAGGGAAGAATTCTGTTTTTTATGGCAATGATTCTTTTTATGTGCTTTGTAGGTTGTATCAGGTATTTCTCTTTCTTTAATGTTTCAAATGCCTTTTTAGTTTTTTTTGGTATTAAAGTGATAATTTATATTACATTATGGACTTTGGCATATTTCAGAAAAGTACATTTATATTTTTTTAACTCAATCCATTTGCTTATTGCTTTTGCAAATACTTACTTTGCTGTTTATTTAATAGGATTATGGGGACTTTTACTGATTTTTTTCTGGTGCAGACTTTGTATGAACGAATCCATTTAGCAAAGAAGAATTTGCTAGCTTTACAAAAAAAATGGAGAATTCGAATGATATACCACCTTCCAAAATGTATTCAAAGTGAGTTTGCATTTTGATTTTTCTTATAAGAATTGTATTCCTTTTATGTGCACGGTCTAGATTTTTATTTCAGTTTTCCGATGATTTTATTAGGTGTTAATGAAGGACTTCTGGATTATGTAATTTGCAGATTGATGGATTTACTATACAGTTTTCTTTATGGATCATCTGGCCGTGTCGAATTTGAAGATAATTGTCAAGAAATAATTGGAACAAAATCATACATGTAGTTTGCATTGGATAACCTTATCTTTAAACTTGTGAAGCAGGTTCAGCTGGCATTATTCTTGTTTAATATGATGTTAACTTTTTACCCTTGTAACAATTGAAGTTCTGTCATTCCTAAATTAAACATTTTGGTTGCAGCTTCAAAATGTTGCATCAGGTAAAATGGAAAAGGACTTACTTGAGCTAGGATTGCATCAGAGACTGAGATCAACTTCAAATATTTCAGATGCAGTTTATTGTGTAAATGCTTCCTGAGTACTGAATGGTGAACAAATTTATTGATTTGAATTTGTAAGTTAAATGCTTCCCCGAGTACTGAATGGTGAAAAAATTATCTATTTGAATTTGTAATTTTTAATGATTCCTGCTGTGATATCTTGAATTCAAGCTTGATGGATTTTCATTTATTTAATATTTTCTATTGATTTTGGAATCAGAAGGTATTTGAATAGTCAATTAGAATGACTTCATGACATTTCTTAGATGACTTAAACCAGTTTATTTCATTGCAGGCATCTCACTCTTCCGAGTTGTCAATTCAACTAATGGCTATTGATGCTAAAGTATTGGAACCTGCCTTTTCAGAGTATTTGCACACTGATTTATTTTCCACGGTTCTTGACATGAAGAGAAGACAAGAAGTTTTCCTTTCAAGGTACCTCATCTTTATAAATGCATATCTTCTAAAAATAAATTTGCTCTCCAAACCTATCACAAGATATGTATTAGTGATAGATTTTCTGGAGAAATACTTGCAAACATACTAGCATTGGTGAACACTACTGCATATCTAAGAGGATGAAAGGTGTTACAGTAGTGAATGGGCTTGATCGAGTAATATCATGCCAGAGTAAGGCCTGAAAAGTGCTTTCTGTAACTGCATAAATTTGAGTGAAATAAAGATATTCTTCTTGACATAAATAATAAGTAGAAATTATATAAAAGCAAGAAAAATTGTAAGTTTGCTACATATACTGGAAGGATTCTTGGCTGATACACTCTGGACATGAAACAGGCTTATGTTTGAGGTACAGAAGATTTTATGATTTGGAAGAAACCAAAGCAGCAGACAATTTCTGCAGAGCTTTCTCAAAGTTCTGGTATTATATCTTCTTGTCATCATGACAAGAAGGTGTTGCGTTTCCATGAATTATGGAAGTCAATATTGAGGTACATATTCTCTTTCCACCTTTATCTGATTTGGTTGTCTATCATTACAAATTTTGATGAAGTTATCTATGGTGAAAAGGCATAGCAAGGCTGGTTCTGCTTTGAGAAATAGTTTTTTCTTTTGTGAGTGCTGTTTGGAGGATTGATTTTTTATAAGTCTAGACTTTCTTTGTCACTGAAGGAATGATTATGTCTTAATGTTGCATTTGCGATTGCATTTTATTAAATTTCATGTTATTCTGCAGTGAATATCTCAAGTTTCTTGAATATCAGATGAGTAGAGAATAAGTTTTGCAACTTTACATTAATGTTTAAAATATACCCGATAATCAGATGCTGAAATTTTATTTTTGAAATGATGACGTGCCTTCCCAGAAGATTGTAAATACAGAAATTGTCATCCCATAATTGTCATATATTTTTGGTAACTTAATTAAATGAGTGAATGAATCCATCCTTGCTCAATACTGTGCTTAAACATATTCTAGTTGAGAACATCATTTCATTGATATGATAATTAGCAAAAAGGTGATTGACTGAGGATCTATGTGAACTCTGTCATATATATTAAGGTCGTCTATTACACTCATGAGGATGTATCCTGATTAATTAGCTCCTAAAAGGAGTTATTTTCAAGCTAGCTGAATTCTAGCAACTCTCTGGTTAGGTGTTTAAAATTATAATAATATTGATATTCTGTTACACATAATTCTCCCTAGGTTCCAAGGTTTATATAAGTAATGGAAAAGTTTTTCTCAATAGGGAAAGTAAATATCTGGTTAATATTATGAGGATTGATCTATAAGTTTAGCAGGTAGCACTCATTAGTTGATTAATGGCGGATCCTATATAATGCTGTTGCTTAATTAATGTATATCAGCTTTGACTTCTCATAACATCCATGAAGATCAAAACATCATATAAGTTATCAGGTGTAACATCAAGCAATGAACTTAAAGATATTAGATTTTCTATTCCTTTCCTTACATTGGATCTGATACATGAAATAATAAAGCAAAAGTTGCAAGTTTTTTATTCTATGGACAGAAAAAAACATCTTAAATTTTGAATCTCAGAAAACTTGATGTTTTTTCTTATTGTAATAACTCCCCACACTCTCTGTTGATGTTCATAGCAGCGTCGGGCGAATTCTTCCAGCCACGACATCAAGGATAAATTTGATGGAGCCTAAATGGCTATCAAATTTATATGAGACTGATAATATTGAAGAGACACTTCATTTAATTAAATGATATTTATTTATTAAACAGAATCAAATTTATGAAGTGGCGCGAACTTCAAGAAGGCCAACTTTATGATTATCTGAAACACGTCTTTTCAAGGAGGCCGACTTATGGATTTGAAGAGGCACGTCTTTCCCTCTCATCTTGTATGTATAATCGATGGTTCTTCTTTGGTGATCATCTATTATCTATTCATTCATAGTTCATTATAAGTCGTCATCCTTAGTGCGAATTTTTGAAGAGAAGTGCAGTTTGAGTTTCTGTAGAAGGCTGAGATTATCATCATCAGATTGCTTCATCTTGTTACTGTAGTTGCATCTGATTGTGGTGCTTGTTATTGGCCTTCTTATTGGCCTATTGTAAAGGAGACATTCTTGTTGTGATTCAATATATAAGTGATATATTGTTGCTGGGTTTTTCTCCCTCGAGAGGAGGGTTTTCCCAGGGTATCTCCTGTGTTATTGTGTGGTTATTTCAAATTAAATTCTGTGCTTTACATCTGATTATAAAACTAACACTCTCCTCCATGTTTTTTCTTGCATCCCAATAGCCTATAGAAAAAGGAAAATTAAAGATAAGCTAGGGGTCTTTTGTTAGACTATGTTTAGGAAGTAAACATGACAAGGAGTCTCAATTCACTTGTATTCCTGCTTCAGATTTTTTATGGTCCATCTATTCAGCTAAAGAGATTCATTGTATTGATGTCATATGGTATATTTACACATGTTGGATGATCTACAAGGCTTTGTGCTTGTAATTGTTCATTCTATTAGGATACTTTTGTTGAATGATCTACAAGACTTTGCGCTTGTAATTGTTCATGTTGTTCAAGGAATTGCTGTATCTAAGAAGACTTTGTGCTTCTAATGCAACAAACGATACGTCTTTCACAGATCCACCATTGAAAAAGCTATAGAACGACTTTGTGCCTTCGTCAGCTTTCCCTTTTATTTTACTTGTTTATTGTTAATCACTTTTTGTATCTCTACACTTTGCTTTGACAAGATAGAGGTATTGGTATTACTGCTTGTTGATCATTTAAGGTTATTGTGAATTGAGAACTTCCAATAGTGAAGAATTGTAAACATCTTCTCTGTAAAAAGAGAGAAGGATGAATGTGACACACGCACACCCCCTTCCCCCCCGCCCCCCCGACTTCGTAAGTATTGTGTACATTGTGTAATTACTTTATTTGTTTTACTATAGCTTTTGTCAGCAGTAAGAAGGGCGCCTCCCCTTTTTGAGAGGAGAGATTTATATCTGACATAGCTATGGCTAAAATCCTAGTTGTGTAATCTATTGAAAAGTTGGTTACATCCCTAAGTGCAATGGTGCTGATTTTCAACACCCTTGCACTTGGCAATGTTAGAAAATTTTCATGATGTCAAGGCGCTGAAAATCAGCGCCCTGACATTTTTCTTATGAAGGCACAAGTTTGCAAGTGTTGTGGCATGGATTTTCAGTGCTTCAGCATTTGGCTTGTGAATGGACGTTGTGCAATGTTGAATAAAAAGTGCACCCAAACATGAGAACTTCATGTCACTTGGAGAAAAATGTAGAACTTGGGTTTGATGTAAAAGCCTTCAAAAACGACGCTGGAGATTGAAATGTAAAACTCCTTCATAATAATGTGAACCTTATTCTCAAAAACGAGTTCATATTGACAAACCCACGTATGAGAAAGGTCATTGAAACTAGGGAAAGAAATAAACTTTTAAAGATCAAAGGAAGTGTAATCAAAACACGTTTTGAAGAATGGTGAAACAACAAAAGAGAAAAACAACCCTAATAACAATCCAACCTAAAACTCACGCGTGGGTATGAGAAAGAAGAGATAAAAAGAAAAGAAGAAAAATGCATTTGAGAAGAACATGAGACTCAAAACAACAAAAAAACGTATTTACAAATCTTTACAAGATAAAACACATTCATGAGAAGAAGAAATGAAAGGAAGAAAGAATAAAAACGTACTTGAAACAAGCATTTAAAACCTAGCTCAACCCAAAAGTTAGATCTTCAAGAAAACGCATTTTTGGATGAGGTAGATGCGCACCCAACAAAGAGGAATGGAGCGAAGACCAAAAATGATGAAAAAGAAACAATGAAATCACTTTTAAGTGATTGAGAAAAGCCAAAAACCTAACCCAAGTCGCCCATTTAATTGAGGCATAAAAAGTGGCACAAAAGGCGAAAAAAAGTGAAGGACATGGAAAAATGCGCTTAAGCCAAAAAATGGCTAAGTCAGGAAAAAAAGTGTAAGAGCACTAAAATTAAGTGCTACATTTTAAACAATCACCTTTGTGCAGGGGTGCTGATTTTTGGCGCCCCTGCATTTTCAACACCTAGTCAATTTTTGCAATGTGGGCAGGAGCGTTGTTTTTGGATGCAACTGCACATTTTACAATTTCATTAAGTATTAACAGTGAAACTTCGCGAAGGTACTCGTTTCGAAGGTCTTCGCGAAGCGAACATGGGAGGATGCTCAAACTAACTATTGGAGGATTTGGAATGCATTTTGAGGTGGCTCGATAATCACCTCGTTTTGCGTGCTTGAACTTCACAAACCTAGGAAATGGACAAGTTTTGTAGGGGGTTATCTATGGAACGAGCGCTGCTAGATTCCATGATAACAACACGATAATTTACATCATGGGCCACCTATTGTGTATTTCCATGAAGGACATAGTGATCATATTGAGGATGTACATAATCACACTTTTGTTAATGTTGTTGTTTTTGACTCTTCTTCAACACCTATTAAGGGCTCTATGCCTAAGTGGGGTAAGAATATTTTGGAAGATGTTCTTGAGGAATCATGAGACTTTGTTAGTGTGGAAGGGAAGACCATGAGAAGAACAATGTGAACTTTTCACTCATGGATAAGGTCAAGCTAGGGAAGATCCTTCTATCTTCAAGCAAGTACATAAGAAACCTCAAAAACTTGGATGGGAAGCAACAATAAGAGATGAATGAGGATTTGAAGAGGAACAAAGATTTTGATAAGAGAGTGTTCTTTGGGGAGAGTATTGGTTTTTTAGAATTTGATTATGGTGGTGATGAAGATGATCAAAGATTTAATTCTAGTTACACTTTCACCTATGTTGGTATTTTGTTGCATCGATAAGAAACAAGTAGAAAGTGGTTTCCAAGACTTCCATGGAGAATCATAGCTTAGCTTGGGTAGGACAACAATTTAAATGGTTGGATCATCTACTTGAGGAACTTGGCTTCGCATAGGATGGGCCCTGTAGGATATGGATAAATAATCAAAAGCTCTCCATATGGTCAAAAATCTATTGTTGCATCAGCAATCAAAATAGATTGAGATAAATATGCATTGGGGTCATAAATGAGTGTATCATGAAGAGATTAATGTAAAATATATTTCAACTATCAAGCATCCAGCAGATATCTTCACCAAACCTATGGAAAAGGTTCCATTTGTTGACATATGAGAGATGGTTGGGCTATGAGATGTGTCTAACACCATTTATGTCCAATAAATTGATGCAAAATGGGTATGCGTTCGACTAAATGGATCAAAAAATCCTTTATCAAGGAACTTACCGACTTAAGTGTGTCATTTAATTATGTCAAACCAAGGAATCGTATGCTTCTTGTATGGTACCAACACTGTATGTGTAGTTGAGGATTTAGGAGTTTTCCTAGAGGTTGTGCATAGAAAACTTGACTGAGTGTAAAGCCTAGCTTATAAACCTTAACTAACAAGTAGATACTCCTATTGGGACAATAACCAAACACTTTTAACAATGTTGTAATTATTTTTTAATGCAACTATTATTAAATAACTGTTGATAATCAAATGATTACTACTTATCAATTTAAATCAAATCAATGAACACAACTATTAACAATCTATTTTAAAAAATATTAACAAAGAATCTAAATTATGAAGAGTACTGCAATTAGCTCAGGTGGCCCTTGCTTGGATGACTCCAATCTCACAGAATCTAACCAAATATCAACTCAAGAATCCATCGAATTGACTGAATCTGTTTTCTCTATTGCATTCTAGAATTGTAACTCAAAGTTGATAACAAAAATATTGATAACAAGAATACTGATATAAAAATCTACTGGATCCCCGACTTATACAAGATTTTCCATATATACATGATACGGACAATCTAATTATTTTTTACTCTAAACAACTTAACATCAAATGTCAACTCATCGACATACATAGGGAGAGGACTTATTCCTATCCTAAGAAAAATATACAGAGGAAACTAATCATGCAAAGGTGCAAGTATCATAAGCCTATTATAACTCTTCATCATAAAGAAGGTAGATATAAATGAAAACATGTAGAATAGAGAATAATTCATATTTATGAACCACAATCTACTGTTGTCATAAATTCCTTCTTATTTTGATGGATATCATCATTGTTGGGGTGGAATCAGTGATAAAGAGAATGATTTATAAATAAACCACTCCCACAATGTTCAGCTATTGCTTCCTTCAACTGTAGGCGTTGCGTCTTTTGCAATAGACAAATATTCCTTTGGCTGCATGTTGATTGACAACCTTTGTTGTGAGTGATTGGTCCTTTGTTGCACAAGGGTTAGTTTTTCTCAATAATATCTCCACATCATAAATTACTATAACTAACATAAAACACTGTTATATTTTATAAAAATTCATAAATGCACACAACGATTTAGTAATTACTATAACTAAGGGTTAGTTTTTCTCAATAATATCTCCACATCATAAATTACTATAACTAACATAAAACACTATTATATTTTATAAAAATTCATAAATGCACACAACAATTTAGTAATTTAACATATACCATCCTCAATGCTTTAATTCTTAAGATAAACAAGAAAGTATGGATAATGTCTTGGAAATGTTTATAAATTTCATGAGGAATATGAAACTTAAAACAAGAAAATGGGGACAATTTCTAAGTTCATTAAGATGCTATCATCAAAGAAGGTTGTTTAATTAATGACACTACTGATAAAAAATACACCTTCCACACAAGAGATTTGCAAACAATATGTGCAATATACCTCAACAAGAAAAAGCTACAAAAGAACCTCAAGGTACTTCAAGGAGCATCCTCAAAGGTTGAGAATTCTAGAGAACAAAAGAGTAAATCTCTAGAGTTAATACAATGAGGGTTGAGTGTTATATAGGAGCAACCCTAGTAATTGGTCACTTCAGTTAACACAGAAAAACACTTAGTTAACTTAATAAAGAAATCCTAAGGTTAGCTGAAGTGCATGAGAATAAATTAGACTAATGATCAATTAAAGGTTAATTAATTATTAGCTAATGCATGATTACTCTAACAACCCCCCTTCAGATGAACTTAGGGAGTAGCTATGTGAAACCAAGAAGTGCAAGTAGGAGAAACAACCTGCAAATAAAAGGGCGTGCAAACTATGAAACACACACGAGGCAAGAATCACTAGGATTCATTGTTATTGTGGAAAGGACACTCACTTGTCAAAGGTGTGATGGAAAACCAAAGGAAAACATCAATCCCCCCATGGCACGTTATATCATAGTGCGAATACAAAAGGCACAACAGGATGTGCAAAATCCCCAAAAAGTATACACCAGAATCGCACTTTATCTCAGTGCATCTACAAAAGAGAAGTGCATAAAAAATATGTCTACAATGCTCAAATAGGACAAAATATTGGAAATACATATAAAACAGCCAAAAATGAGTCAACCCACACAAATGAAAAGTTTCTTGGAGCTAAGATGTCCAAGTAATTCACGAGAGTGTGAAAACAAAAAAAACTGAATAAAATGTACCTAGCGAGCAATATGGAAAAAGTGCACAAATGGATGTAAAGAGCTCTAAAATATGGGTTTTATGTCACTAGAATTGCAAAAAACAGAAAAATTGGTCAAAAGTTATGAGCTTGAGACTAAAACTAGCACCTCTGACTTCAACAGGCTATAGAATACAGCAGCAACAAAAAAATGAGAAAAAGCCAATACCATTGGATAGTGCTTGGAACCAGCTTTCCAACAATATCTTGTTTGCCCAATTTTGATACCTGAGCAAAAAGTTATACCCATTTTCCCGATTCCTCCTATTTTGCAAAAAAACAAATTTTTTAGCCCCCTTAGGGATTGGGCACTGGTTGCCCATATGACCTTGGGGTGGCGAATTGTTTGTTTGCTTTTTTTTTGTTTTTCTTGTTTTTTTCTTTAAAAAAGCAAAAAGCAAAAAAAGAAAAAATCAAAGAAGATTTCAAATTTCCTCCTGTAACTCTAGTTGAAGGAAAAACCTCATAAATCGAGAAGTGGTTCACTGAATCGAGGCTCTGATACTATGTTAGAATTGTGAAAAACCACAAAACCACAAGCCACAGGATCAAACAACAAACAACGATACCTTCCACGCAAAAGAACTGCAAACAATATGTACAATATTCCTCAATAAGAAAAGCTACAAAATGAACCTCAAGAATCTTCAAGGAAAATAAGGGTCCTCAAAGGTTGATAGTTCGAGAAATCAAGAGAGTAAATCTCATAGAGATAATACAATGAGGGTTAAGTGCTATATAGGAACAACCTTAATGATTGCTCACTTCAATTAACCAAAAAACATTTAGTTAAATGAATAAAGAATTCCTAAGTTTAGCTTAAGTACATGAGAATATGTTAGACTAGTAATCAATTAAAAATTAATTAATTATTAGCTAATGCATGTTAACAGTATTAAGATTGATTTATGGCTTGTGTTTATTAACAATATATTTCATGTTTTTGATTATGGGGAAAAACAGGTTTTGTTGGGACCTAAAACCCATTACATAATGGTTTTGAAGGGACCTACAACCCTATCCAAGAAAATCATGTTGCATCAAAGATAAACCATATGCCATCAGCAACCAATCAACAATAGCACTAAAAATATAGCAAGACAACATAGGTTGCACAAAGGAATTGCAGGGGCCTAGAGCCCTTAACCAAATACAACCAGGTTTTACTTGGGAGCTTAAACCCAACGTTTTGAAAGGACCTTAAACCCTTAACCAGGTTTTTCAGGGACCTTGAACCCAAAAGAGAAAATGACAGGTAACCATCCTCCTTGCAACTCCAGCTTGCCTCTAAACCATTAAAAAGAGGGCAACCAAAGTTCCCAATCAAAGTAAATAGCCCATCCAATTCTCAACCTCAATATGAGAAATACAAGGCTGGGTCGAGGAAGAAAACATCCCCAAACAATCAGCTTTTTTGCAACAGCACCTCACCAAACTGCTAACAGTAGCCTTCCAACAACACCTTCGAACCTCCTCCTCAAGTGTAAAACTCACTTATTTCACAGTTTTAAAATGTTAACCAACTATTAGTTTCAGCCGAAAAACAACTAACTGGTTTCCATTCTAGGGTTTCCAAAACAATTTCAACCGAGTCAATTTAAATTCCAAACTAACTTCTAAGTTTTCAAGTTCACTGATCTGAAGCAACTAACGGTTTTTACCAACCATTTCACAAAAGATTAATAACTAAATAACTGTCAAAATAGGGTTTCGTTTGTAGTTAGAAGGAAAAGAAAACCATTCCTGATGTCGTTACATCATTCAACTCATCAACTAACTTTTAAACTTCCATTACCAGCTAAAAGAAAAACTATTAACTGTAAACATATAACAGAGAATCTCAGAAAGATAATAACTACTTTTCTTTGCTTCCAAAAAATAACGAACAATTACTACAGCTATGAAACAAATGTAACAGCTGTCATTCTATGGTTTAAGAAATGGAAAACTAACTGCCAACTTTCATTTGGCCATAACTAATCATTCCATCCAGGTTTCCCATTAAACGAACTAACTAATTGAATAAAGAAATAGCTTCTTTATTTTCATTAACTAATTTCAAATCCTTCATTTCAGCTGAATGGATCAAGTAACTGCCTCACTAATTAACTACAAATTCTTACAACATACATTAACATAAAAGAATAACATTCATGGCATAAATGAAAGTAAACTTTAATTAGCATTGCATGTACCTGGGTTTACAAGTGAGGGAGAAATGCATTTGACATCATCTTCATGCTATTATACTTGGGCATCTTTATCAATGAGGGAAAGAGAATTATCGTCAGGGGCTTTACCGCCCAACCAAGACCTACTAGTCTCTTGAGTTTCTTCAACTGAAGAACTCGCCCCTTCATGAGGGTAATCAACATGGATCAAATTATCATCATGCCTCTGAGCCTGGGGTCAAGGACCTATACCTCCTGATCGACCTTACTAAGGGTACCTCCCAACAAGAAAGGCCACTTTGATCAGTGGTATATCTAGTTCTTAATAGCTGACAGATGCCGAATCTAGCATTGTACCTTGGCCAAGGATTTTTATATTACTGGCACTCCTGTGCCGATATCTCTGACACTACCATGCCATCAACACTCTCACCCTTGCTCGACATGATAATACTTAGATCAAGGTCTAATTTTACATTAGCAAGTATGATTATCATTTTTTCTTGATTCGAAGTTCAGCAATTTATATCAGATTAAGTTATGATCTTGCAATATCAGGTTTGGTTGTCATTCTTCTTAGATTAGGAATAAACTTAACCCAAGGAGTATGTATATTTTCAATTTCTCCAATTAATGAATCTTGTTTACTTTCAGTTTAGGTTTCTATTCAATTTTATACTCCCTCATTTGTTGATATTCAATAGATCTCATCTATAGAGAAAGATATATATATATATAGAGAGAGAGAGAGAGAGAGAGAGAGAGAGAGAGAGAACAAAATAGGATAGTTTATTATAAGATTCTCCCAGTCTTAACGTTGAAGGTCAGATAAATATCTCGATGTAGTAGGAATCAAATCAATAATATAAGGATGAAGTGGTCTCTTAAAGCCAAAAAAGATTATTGTACCAGAATTTTCGTGTGACTAAACCTATTCACCGATTCATAAATCAGAGTGTACTGGCTCCATTCTAATGATCTTAACAGTTGTATAACAAAAGAGAGTCTATTAATATAGGCATATATATATATATTCAGATGCACTCCGAACAACAGGTAGAAAGAAAACTAGATCATGATTCAATTTATTGATTAGATGGAGATTGACTAGAAATTCTAGTTCATTTTTCCCAGATCCCACTAATTCCGAGTTATTTCAATTATAAACCTAGCATAATCTTCAAATACTTAGACAAGGTTTGATCACTGCATGGAAAAGAATAAGAAAACCAAAGCAATTTCGGGTTCCATTACAGAGGATCAAGAATTCAATTTAAGCCCACAACCGACAGAGTAAACATAAATATAATTGATTGGAAGTTTAACTTCAGGGTCGATATTGATGACAGAGGAATAAATGCGAGCAACTGGGTATGAACCGATGAGATCAATGGAAGAACTAGAACGGTATGATTCTCATTTGCAGCTACATTGTTCATTATACTATGCAATACTGGGAAATGCAATTCACAACAAGTCTAATGCACTTCAGAGAGGAACATTTTCAACTGGAAAAACCATAACCAGATTGATAGCCAACACGGAAATTGCACAAGTATCAAACATCGATATCAATACTTTGAAGGAAAATCTCGTTACTTGCTTGACTGAAGATAATGAATTCGAAACTTGAGATTTTCAACTCTTAGCTCAGCTACTTCGACAACCAAGGAACCCTGACGCTTCTAGCCGAGGAGAAGAACAGAGATGGAATGCCCAAAATAAAACTCAACACCACTCTGAAAGATTAGAGATAGGCAACGAAATCTCAAAACTCCTTTTCCCGGCTCCAAAGGTTGATCTTCAAATATTCAAATTACGATAATGCCAACAGAGAGGATATAAGATGGAAAACGAAGAGGAAGCTCGAGATGCCAAGAATGAGAGTTTACTCAGGCTGAAGAAAATTACGGGAGTTGAACCGAGTGAAGAAGCCACAAAGAATTGTGAAAGCCCCCAAGGTTAATGGTCTTGATTTGGAAAAAGAGTTTCCCCAAAGAAGTCCCCCACCAAGATTGCAAAGTCGTGGCTGCATGGCTTCTTCTTCTTGGTCATTTCAACTAGAGATGCGGAAGCACGATGACGAGAAGAATCACCTTTCAAATTTTGAACTCACCTATATTTAGTTTTCGATTTCAAGGCCTTTCTATTAATTTCGCATTTGATCGATGGCCTAAGGTTTATATCCATCATCATTAATTTATTATATATATATATATATACAACAAGAATTATTCCTCTCAACTCTGAAGAGGATATTATTACTTAATATTTATAAACCTTTTGAAATCTCCTTAAAAGGTGATTAATGATATTTATATATAAATATTTAAAATTGACTTGCATAACGATAATTATATTAAATTACTCATGGCCTAGGTAATGATGTCGACATAACTGTCTTGCACCGACTCTAAATTTGATGATAAAATTGATCCATTGTTAACCATGCCCTCTCCTTGATGATATTTCCCTTTCTCTAGTGGCATTAGCAATCTTGCATCCACTGACAAGGATTATGGTTAGATCGTTCTCAACGGCTTAATAATATGCATATTAATTTAGTCTCATGATCTCATTCAATTTCGTGTGAACAATAAATTCACTTGCAAAATAAAAAGTTCGTTAACATTATAGTTACGATAAAAGAACAACTATTGCAACCTTGTCATAATCACATGAAAGCAGTTACTTTCAACTAACACTGTATTCGAAATACATAACCAAACATATAGTCTCAATGCAAGGGATGTGACAAATACATAACCAAACATATAGTCTCAATACAAGGGATGTGACATACTCCTCCCCTTAAGAATCATTGTCCTCGATGATTGTTAATTCTAAATTTAAACATATCCATAAACATAAATATAGTGTTCTCAATTGTTCAACAAAAGATAAGGAAATTTTTTTGAAGGATTTCGTCATAATCCTCCCAGGTGGCATTTATTTAGCTTTTCTATCTGTCAATAGCTTTCACCAATCTTTTTTGATCGGTTTGATTTGTTTTACCATTTCAGATAACATTCCAAGACTAATGCTAATCTTGTCTTCTAGCTTACCTAGCTTACAGGAATTCGACATCTTTTTTGTCCCATGAATCGTCTTGATAGCAAAATTATAAAAGTTATTATAACAAACACCATAAAGATGAATACTCTTCCTGAGTATAGTAATCAATTACTTTTAACACAAATTGACCAAGAGAATTTCACCAACGGTTAACATCAACCTACACTTTTCTAGCTGAAAGGTTTTCATCAAGTACCAATTTTATTTAGTTAATACTTTATTAAAATAAGCTATTTAGTAATTACAAGAGAAAAGACCAAAATTTCTTTCCAATTTAAATTGTCCTCCAAGACTTGGCATGCCACTGAGAAGAGGCATTCCCCTTAGTTGCCATCTGAGCTCTGGTGTGTACCCCCACTTCACCAACTCTGTCGCACTGCTAAGGATACGCTCCTACTAAGTGCGACCACTTTGGTTGGCTAAGTATCTCACCACCCTGTGTGACTTGGAGAAACTAATCACGTGGGCTTACTAGACTACCTGTCTGCCCACATACCATAACACAAGGTTTCCTTCTTTGTAAAGTTATGAACATACAAGGTGCATCTTCTTACAATTACTTCCTTACAGGATCTATCATAGGCCCATCCAAGACATGATAGAGATGAACATTTCATCAAACATTGTAACAACCAAAATGTTCCTGTACAATAACTTAACTCATTATCAAATATAAACAACTTTAATTCGAGCAATAATTCAAAAGAATAAACTCATTTTCATCATTAAATCAAATTTTGACCAACTGGCCATAACAATTTTCAAAACTTAGCGGCTCAACCATTTCAGAATTTAAGAAATTAAGCAATGGCATCTCTTGCCAGTATTAAAAGGGGTTTAACCAAAATCCAATGGAGTGCCAAGATCTAGAGAAACTCTTATCATGTACCACGTGACTTAACTATCACTTCCTGTAATAGATCCATTGCAAAGATATTTACAAAAACAACTATCACTTCCTGGCTAGATTTTCAATACCAAATAACTACCACTTCTTGTGATATATTCAATGCAATAAGTTTACTAGGTTCCTAATGCTGGTTTCAGTTTTTTGAATTGTATGATGAGCCCTGAGGTTTAGTGTCGAACCTAGTAGCTCTAATACCATATGTAACACTCACTTATTTCACAGTTTTAAAATGTTAACCAACTATCAATTTCAGCCGAAAAACAACTAAGTAGTTTCCATTCTAGGGTTTCCAAAACGATTTCAACTGAGTCAATTTTGTTGGGTGAAAATTATGTAATCAACTTTTCAACAGATTACATAACTAGGACTTCAGCCACAGCTATGTGAGATTCAATCTCTCCTCTCAGCAAGGGGAGGCGCCCTTCTTACAATTAAAAACCAACTAGAGTATTTACAGAATATTCACAGTATTTATGAAGTGGGGGGTGTGTGTCACATTCATCATTCTCTCTTTTTTTAGAGAAGATGTGTCTAATGCTTCATAGCTGAAAATGTTCTTAATTCACAATACTAGAAACTTACCAAAATCAGTACAACTGATTCCCTATCTTGACAAAGCACAGCTTAGAGATATCAGATAAGATTATAACAAAAGAAAAATGGAAACAAGTAAGGCTCACGAAGGCGCAAAGTCGGCTCATGAAGGCGCAAAGTCATTTCGTAACTCTTTTCAACTGTAGATCTGTGAGAAAAATAGAGTTTGTCACATTAAAAGCACAAAGTCTTCTTATATGCAGCAATTCATTCAAACAACATGAGAGATTACAAGCTCAAAGTCTTGTAGATCCTTCAACCAAAAGCATTAAACATAAACACAAATTCAAGTTAGAAATGTGACACAAAGTCCACAAGAATCATTTGAAGTCCTTCAGATTTCATAAACTAATCACCACCAATCTCAATCAAATTCGAGAGACAATCGATCCAATGCAAAGTTTGGTATGCAATTTCTTCCTTTATTGATCAAATTTAGATTCACAAAACATGAACACAAAGTTTCACAATTTGTTGCAAATTGAGCAGCACTTCGTTGTAAAAACTAAAGGATGGATAATACAATAGGAATCCCTCATATATATAGAAGAGAGGGATGAGAAAATCTAGGAAATCAAAGGAGCAAAATTAGGAAAGTTAGGTGAGCTAATTAAGGAAAATCTCACCTAACTTTGACCAAAGTCAAAGTATAATTTGTTTTCAAAAAATTTCATCTCAGATTTGGGGTAATTATATTTCGAAAAATTACATTTAAGATGTCAAAAACTATTTACAAGATGCATTGAGGAAAGCATCAAAAAGTTGAACACTGGGAAATTAGGAATCTTCATGGTTCCTTGTTTGGGCGCGGAAGTCTTCATACTTCATCCTGGTTTCTTGCGTGAACTTCTCATCCAGACCAACGGTGTAATCCACAATGGTGTGAATCCTCGTGATCGATCTCATGGCAGATGAGTGAACCTTTTTGCACCTATCAAGATGCATTTTAAGGTTATCCAATGTAAGCTTTGTATCACAAATGACATCCAGAGAGGCTTCTGAAAAGTCTGCACTGTCAACCAACTTCATGATGGCTTTTTTGAAGATTTGGGATAGTTCTGTGGCCGGCACGAAGATACGATTCTCCTCAAGAAGTTGCCCTGGTAAGTCCTTGATTCCTGTTTCAAGAATCACACGATGCCCTTCGACATCTTCCTGTACTTGGTGGAGATCTTCTGTAAGAGACTCAAACACATGAATACGATGCTTCAAGGATTCTCTTACCTCTATGTATTTTTCTTTGTCAGGAATCACCCCGGCTTCCACCAATTTACTTAGCTTTTCCTGTTTCATTTCTGACCACCACAACAAGCATTTTTCCATTTCTTTGCACTCTTGGGACAGTGCACTCTCCTCCTTATCAAGCTCTATTTTGAGCTTGGCTATCAGAGTAGCTTTTTCATCCGCTGCAATTATAATTTGAGAGCAGTGTTCTACGATCTTTTTGATGAAATCATACAACACCCTGCCTTTGGAAACAAACTTCTCAGCTTTCTTGACAGCTAAGTCCTGAATACTCACCATTGCTAATAGTTGTGCATTGCTTGTAGATCTTGCAAGTCTCCTCATAACAGTGGCATAATGCTCTGCCCTTTGTTTGTACATATTACGAGCTTGCTCCATTTTGTCCAGTGTTCTAGCCAAGATATCCAAAGTCACATGCACATCTGCTTTTGCACTTTCGTTTGTAACTTTTCCAAGTTGTACCCTTGTCACTATGTAATCTTCCATGTTGACATCTCCTTCTTCATGAGGTGGTATGCCAATTTCTGCATACTTATGATCAGTTTTGTCAACATTCAGCCGTGAATACACCTTTTCCTTTTTATTCCCTTTAGCTTTTGGAGGGACTATCTCTTCAAGGTCAAGCTCTTCTGGAGAAATCATTTTCTTTTTTCGCTTCAAAACTTGAGATATCAACCAAGGGGGAAGAGAGGAGGTATTAGCTGTTGGGTTAAGCGTCAACTCTCTTGTCACCGTTTCTTCTGAAGTAGCAACTGGTATTGTGACAATGGGCTCAATGTCTGTCATAACGGCTCCTGTAGTTTCCACATTGAGCTGGCCAATCAAGGATTCATCCATGAACTGATATAAATCAGTCTTTGAAGTGATATCATATGATTGTGATGATAGGCTAGGAATAGATGATGTAGGACTTGACAAAATGTCAACTGTATGTATACTTGTCACTAAAGGAGTATCAAGTATGGTTGATGCTGTAGGGGTAGGTGAAACATCCACTCCGGGTATGACGGTGGTAGGAATAGGTGATGTAGGAACAGGTGGTGGAGAGTGTTTGGATTTAGAGGTATATGAGGAACATTTGAAGTCACAGGTGATGATGTTCTGGGAAGTTCTTCAACTACATTCTCAAATGGAGACATAGTTCTTTCTTCATCATGCTTGGGTTCCTGTTGATCATCCTCTTGTCCTTTTGACTCTGGCTCACCTTCAGAATCACCTTCAGACTCTTGTTCTTCTTCAGAATCTTCTTCTTCATTAGAGTTTGCTTTTGCTGAGACTTCTTCTTTAGCGGATTGATCGTTGGAATCTCCTTCTTCATCGAAATCTATCTCTTCAGAAACAACCCCTTTTCCTTTGGAGTGAGATGGTTTAGATTTTGTAGTCTCTCCTTCCGGGACGGCCAATGTGTCCTTGCCGACAGTGAACTTGATACTTGGGCCTCTTCGCAAAGAAGTAGGAAGAGCCATAGATTTGCCTTTCATGTGGAGTTCTTGCTATCGGTTGGCTTCTACTTTGGATTCTTTTCCCTCAAACTCTGTTCAGCTCAAAGCCGTGCTTGTGTAACTACTCTGCAGTGTTAGACAAAATTGGTGCCAATCTTTCCCTGATGGAAACACTTTCTTTTCTGGACCATTGAATTTCAAGCAACGGCCTCTTGGCTATTTCTTGTTCATCGTAGGCAGTGTTCATGATGTCACCAGAATCTGTGAAATCCTCTGGTAAATCAGCAACACCAAGATTTTTGATCTGTTGTACGGTTAGCCTGCAATAATCCATCTTACGAATGGCTTCCTCATCTCTGCAATCAGCCTAGATGACTTCAAAATGGTACCTATAATGATGACCCTTTTGCAACCTCTTCCTGACATCTCAGTAATCAAAGTCAAACCTGTATCTGTAGGCCTTGATCGTCATGATTTGCATCTCTGCATAGACCGATTTGGCTTTTTGTACAACCTTGATAGTATACCTATCAATTGTCAATGCGAATTTGAATCCTTGCTTGTGAATATTCCTCCGCTCTTTATGCATTGAAATCAGCTGTCTACACATCTCCATGAGAACCCACTTGTCCGAGGGGTATCGTGGCAACATGTAAGGGGTATCGTGGCAACATGTAAGAGCAACCAGTGTAGCACCCTACTCTTAAATAAGTAAAAGTTGGGAATTGTAGAAATATGCATCCAACTTACTTACCACTTTGTAGGCCTCATCAAATACCCTCTTTCTTTCAATAGTCGGATCAAAGTTGAAAAGCAGAGGCGCAAAGAAAGCATCAGTAACCCTCCTGAAATGATGAAAGCTTTCCTTCAATTCTAGTTGATGGAAAATTTTGTACATACGTACCAACATTCGATTCCCTTTTGTGGATAGATTGAGAAATTGCCTCATCACAGCTGCAGCATACACCAGGTAAGAAGTCATATAGAACTTTAATGTGGACGACACATTGATTAGTTGTTCATGTATTTCCTCGCTGATTTGTTTGCCCCAATCAATGTGAACTTTTATGTCTTATGATTTTGATGTATTTTGTTGGCGTAAAAACTAACACCTCTGGAGTGCAGGTTTGTACAGACAGCTATGCACACTGCTTAATGAGTGCTCTTCAAATTAGGAGGGGAAGCTCCCTCGTAGTGCTGGAATGCATGGAAAAGAAAAGTAATCTAACCTATCTTTTTGTTCTCAGTTGGAAGAGGCACAATGTTAAGAAAACCAAGAACGTTGCAGCTAAATATTTTTTGGTTTCGTAGATCATTAACTACAACTAAGCTAACTACTTTAAATCTATCCAGTTTCCTCAAGAAAATAGAGCATGAGGAAATGGAGCAGGAATGTTCTAATACGATAAACTTCAGGTATAGTTTCACAACGTGAAGGCAAGGTGGGCACAACTATTTGCTTGGCTGGGAAGAAGTTTATTGGAAACGACAAATATACGATAAACCAGTTACGGACTCACAACGTGAAGGCAAGGTGGCACGACTATTTGCTTGTCTGAATAGGTTTATTACTCACACACATCACACGATAAACCAAGTATAGATTCTCTATTTGAAGGCAAGGTGGCACAAGTATCAGCTCAATCTGAATAGGCTTATTGAATACAAAACACAAAGGATAGCCAACTAGGACAGTAAATTGCATTGGCGAGACATGCATGCAATTTACGATCGAACTAGCCACTATATCTAACTAAGGCAAGCATTCACCATAATAATTGCATGAAACTCGAGTGGCATAACAATTCATTATCATAATAAATACTCATGAATAGATACAAAATAGCAATACTACAGGCAAGTTAGGCACAACATGTATGCTATCACGCAAAAGTTACGTACAAATGAGCAAAAACTCTTATTTATAGACATCAAAAGGTCTAGGGAACCCTAAAATCGCCTTGAGTCAACTACAGTCTTGCAATGCATGCAAGATTTATTGCTAAACCCTAATAGAGCAAACTGTATAGTTAACTGGAAAATTACCATAGTTAACCGGAACATCTAATCTAAATGGACAATGTGCAAGCATGCATGTCCTTATTGAAAGCAAAATTAACTAGAATACTACCCTCAGTTAACTGGAAACCCTAATCTTAACTCCAAGTCTTGCGATATTTACGAGGAGAAGATAGGCGTGTGAGAACTCAACGTCAGAACTGAAGGTGGAACTCAAGTTCTGAGAGACACTTTTGGTTCTATCCTCGTAAACAACAGCATATCATTACTGACTGATCACTCTAGATCATCACTGTCCATCAATTCGTCCAGGAACTGATTGATGGCACTGTCTTCTGGCACTTTGATGCTCTCCACAATGATGACCTGCCTCTGGCACTCAACGTCACCATCCTTAACTGCTTTTTGGCAGTTTCTGATATATCCAGTTGCTTTCTTGAAACTAGATGTCATCATAGAGATGTGGTCCAGAATCTCCATAAGATATCATGAACATGCTTCTGGAACTTAGTTTGCACAACCTTGAGATCAGCGTAGGTACCATCTTCACGAAGATAATGGCACAAGATTTGAGTAACTTTGGCGGCTCCATAAATGGAGTGATCTCTGTTCCTTCTACAGCTTAATGCTTCCGATGTTTTTCTTGATTCTTCTCAACGAAAAGGTGTTGCATGATGAAACCACGAAGCTTGACCGCGAACACTCTAGTTGCAAGAAATACTTATGAACTCGCTGCACACGCACAATTCCAATGGTCCACCCCACATTTACGCCTATCAAATTGTCTAAATCAGCCCTTGGATGCGCTTGATCTTCATTGTCAGTTGTTCTGATGAAAACATGAATTAAGACCAATTTGGTCCTGAATTTAGTCTCGTTGAACCGCCTTTTGAAAAACTTGCCAATTGACTGTGAACACAGCTATGTTTTGACAACTTTCTCCAGAAAGCTAAAATGGCTCCTAGTGAGGCTAAAAATACCCTGCCGGAGGGCAATTTTCACAAAAAAAAAATCTGAGACCTGGGTTTTGTCCAGAAAATGATTCTAAGACAACCCACAATGTCAGAATTGCAAAAAAACGTTGTTTAGCTTGACATGCAAAGACTCTTCAGCCGAGAACTGCAGGGGTTTTAGAGTTCTCGGGGCAAATTTTCAAGAAAATTTGGAACATGGGTTTTATGCGAACGAAATTCAAAACTGTTATCACGAATCTAGCACCGCCGCTCCACGGATAACCCCCTACTAAACTTGTCCGTTTCCTAGGATTCGTGGAAGTTCAAGTACGCATAATGAAGTGATTTTCGCCACCTCGAAATGCGCTCCCAAGCCTTGAATAGTCAATTCGAGCGCCTCTCAGTTCGCCTTCGCGAAGACCTTCGAAAAAGATCTCTCGCGGTTTCACTGTCGTACTTAGTGAATTGGCGAAATGCAGCAGACCAAAAGGGCCCACCGGCCAAAATTGGCTAAGTCCGAAAAATGCAAGGGCACAAAATTTAGCCCCTGCATGAAAGTGAACTTTTTCCAAAATGTAATAGCTCTAAATTTTAGCCCATTACACTTTTTCCCGACACTTAAACTTTTTCTGGCCCTGGCGCATTTCTTCATCTTTTTCGTGTTTTTCGTCAATCGTGCCACTTTTCGTGCCTAAATTTATTGCTCGAACTTGAGTTAGGTTTTTGATTTTCCTTTTCACTTAAAAGTGTCTTTGTTCGCCATTTTCATTGTTTATGGTCTTTGTTCTTCTTTTCTTCTTGCTGGGCGAGTTCTTCTCAAGCTGCAATCACGTGTTTTGGAAATTCGAAGTTCTTCTCTAGCGTTTTTCGCGTTTCATCTTTGTAAGTTGTTACCCTTGCTTTCTCTTTATTCTCCAATTTTAATGGCAACTCCATGCAGACAAACTTTGCCAACTCAGAGCGCCGTTTTCATATTCTTCTACATTTGTTTTACCAAAACGTGCCAAAGATGCAAAAGCGCTAAATTTTAGCGCCCTGACATGCTGAATATGTCAAAATGAAATCTAACTCTGAAAAGTGCAGGAGCGCTAAAATTTAGCGCCCTTGCATCGAGACTGAAATCTCCAAAAATGTAAGGGCGCTGAATTTTAGCGCCCTTACACTTTACACTTTGCACTTTTCTTCCAGACTTAGTCATTTTTTGTGCAATGGAGCTGAATTTTAGCACCTTTGCACTTTTCTTCCAGACTTAGTCATTTTTTGTGCAATGGAGCTAAATTTTAGCACCTTTGCACTTTTCTTCCAGACTTAGTCATTTTTTGTGCAATGGTGCTGAATTTTAGCACCTTTACACTTTTGGCAGTTTTTATCTTAGTCTCTTCAAACTCGCTCTATTTCCATTCCAAACCCCGTTTCTTTGCTCCCGCATCGTTTTCCGTGCCTAGTTGCTTGTTTCCCACGCCACCAACATCAAGCCGCGATAGTACGAGATTCCGCCCCTAGTTACCGGATGCCGGGCGAACTCACACAGCCACTCCGGCCGCATCTTAGGCTGGCGACGCTGGCAGCCGCCAAGGCCAGTAGGTCGATTGCTGGGTGTCACGGATTGCCAAAGCGCCGCTTCTTGGACGCTGTGAGTCCATCAGGATGGTCAGCAGCGAATAAGTTAAAAGGCCAAAAACACCAAAGCCTAAATTTTTTTAAACCTGCTTTTAATTATATCTTCATTTCGGCCTCTAAAAGGGCACCTATTTCACCCCATTTTGGCAAAATAGGAGGAGAAGAGAGGGCAACCAGCAACTTGTTGAAGACCAATCCAAGGGCATATATCATTTGGGGAGCTTCATACCAGCAAGGAGGTGCATTGAAAGCTCATTACTAGTGATTTGGAGGAGTTTGTATTGCATTCCAAGCTAAATCTAAGAGGTAAGTTCGATTTTAATTGATTTTTTTTGTGTTTTTTTAACAAATATTTCATTGTAATTTGTAAAATTCACTATAGTTTTGAGTTTGCATATTTTTTTACAAACCCTACTTGCAACTTAAATAATTTTAGAAACCCTATTTTGTGCAGCCACATTCATTTGCAAATCATACCATATTATTATTTTCACAATGTCTCATACCCCAGTCAGAAAAGACCCTGCTTGGAAACATGCTGAAATATTTCCCGGAATGAAAAAAGGAGACGCCAAATGTTTCTATTGCAAAACAATATATCATGGAGGCATAAATCGATTAAAATATCATCTTGCATGCATACCCGCCCATGATGCAGTGGGTTGCCCTATAGCACCTCCTGAGGTTGTTCGTGAAGTACAGGTGCAATTAGAAACTTTTGAAATGCAAAAAGAATTGAAAAAGAAACAGAAGCAGGAGTTGTTGAGTGTTGGAGTTGGACAGGGACTTGGTGCTGTTGGAGATGCTTCTTCCATGCCTCCATACCGTCCTAGTGCTAGTGCTTGTGGTAGTGCTTCTGTTTCTGCATCAACAATGCCTATGCGTACTCCTAGTGCTGGTGGCGTTGCTACTGCTAGTGGTAGTGGCAGTGTTAGCATTGGCCCTAGAGTTCATAAATCTAGGGTGGACTCATATTTTGTACCACGCACTACCCCTGGTTCCCAACTGTCGCTTGAGAGCATGGGTTGGAACAAGGACGCACATGATGCAGCCAAAAAGTCAATTGCAGACTTTTGGTACTACTGCACCATTCCCTTCCATGTAGCCAGGTAATTTTTTTTCGTTTAATTGTTTTAAAATTTATATTTAAATTTTAGAATCTAGATGTATCTCATTATCTCATTATCGAATTCAAATTTTACAATACTTATGTAACTTATCAATTTATTTATGACATGTTATAGGTCACCTTTCTGGCAAAACATGGTTGATGCGATAACTATATGTGGGGCGGGGTTCAAAGCCCCTAGTGAAGATGAATTAAAGGGCCCACTTTCGACTCAAAAGGTGGCAGATGTGAAAGCACAATTACAGGAGCAACGCAAGCAGTGGAGCATGATTGGTTGCACCATCATGACTGATGGTTCGACTGATAGGAGAAATAGGACGTTGCTTAATTTCCTAGTTTCCTCCGGAGGTAATTGTTCTTCCTTCAATGCATTGGAATTTGAATTTTATTTAGTGAATCACATAATTTAATATGGCTGATTTATGTTTTTTAATTTATTGAATAATCGGTTTTGTTTTTTTTTTCAGGTGACACCGTCTTCATTAAGTCCATTGATGCTTCTGGCCAATTCAAAAATGCCACATACCTATGTGAGGCTATAGAGGACGTGATAGCTGATGTGGGGGAAGAAAATGTAGTGCAAGTGGTGACAGACAATGCAGCAAATTATGTTGCTGCTGGTAGATTATTGATGGAGAGGCACCCTACTATTTTTTGGACTCCATTTGCCGCCCATTGCATTGACCTCATGTTGGAGGATCTTGGGAAGCTCCCATGGATCAAAACATGTGTGGAAGCAGCAAAAAACGTTTGCAAATTTGTATACAACCACACATGGGTGCTTAACCTTATGAGGCAATACACAGGGTTGAGGGAGTTGTCTCGTCCTGGCATCACCAGGTTTGCAACAAATTTTATCACGATGCAATCCTTGATTCGGTCAAGGGCAGCTTTGAGGTGCATGTTTACTAGTGAGGAGTGGTCTTCCTCATCCTTCTCTACAAGCACTGCAGGGATTGCTGTGGCTGATTGCATTTTTGATGAGCAAGGTTTTTGGACACCAATGGATGAGATTGTGAAGGTAAAATTTAATTCTTTATTATGTTCTAATTTTTAATCATATCTTACTTTTATTTGTTTATTTTCATTCACACTTATTTGTGCAACATGTTTGCACTTTGCAGTTTATTGAGCCCTTGCTAGTTCTCCTACGAGTTGCAGATGGGGAGAAGCCCGCAATGGGCTACATATATGAGGGCATGGATAGGGCCAACGAGGCCATTAGATCAGTCTATGGTGGAGTTGAGGAGAAGTATCGTCCCATTTGGGATATCATTGATAGGAGATGGCAAAACCAACTTCATAGGCCCATCCATGCAGCCGCATGTTTCCTGAATCCGGCCTTCCAATTCCATCGTGATCTCCGTGCAGATAGAGAAATTCTTAGTGGGCTCTACACGACATTGGAGCGGATGTTGCCTGCTGTTACTACACAGGTGGTGTAGGAGATAGATGCTTTCACTGAGGCACAAGGAGCCTTCTTTGCACGTCAAATGTGCAAAAGATAATAGGACAACATTACTACTAGGTAAAAATATATTTAAGGGCATAATTTTCATCTCTTTATATTATAATTTATTATTAAATGTTGAACTTGAACTTGAAACTTGAAATGAGATTGATTTTGTTTCTTTTTCTCATCTCAGATAGCTGGTGGAATATGTTTGGTTCTGATACACCGAACCTGCAAAATATTGCCATTCGTATATTGAGTCAGCCATGCAGTTAATCTGGTTGTGAGCGCAATTGGAGTATGTTTGAGCACATACACTCCAAGAAGCACAATAGATTGACAGTGGAGAGGATGAACCACTTGGTATATGTTCGGCCGCAATCTTCGCCTCGAGTAGGAAGCTTTTTGACTACGACAAAACCCCATCAATCTTAGGACGAGGTTGATCCACAGTCTGAGTGGACCACTGAGGCTACAGATGTAGTCTTTAGTGATGAGGACCTTGATTGGGTGGACCAGGCAGAGAGAGAGGCCGAGGTTGTAGCCATGGCTGAGGAGGAGGCAAGAGCACGAGGAGGCATAGATGCTGTTGGTGAGCGTGGCATGGAGAGTCAAACACAGGCAGAGACTATGGCTATAGCTGCAACATCATCCAGGCCCTTTAGACGCCTTCGTAGGAAGGATGCAGAGTCATAGAACATTTTGATTTGATGTCATATTTCATATTTCATATTTGTATGGAACATTTGATGTCATGGATTTCATATTCCATGAGTTTTGTATACATTTGACCAATTTTATATATCTAAGTATGTTATTTCCTTCAGCAACGCAACTACAATGTGTACCTTATACTTATGTAATCGTTGTATACTTATGCATCTGATCAAATTTGCTTTTATTTGTGTTGTATTCAATAAAGGGTGCTTGAAACAAGTTTTAAATCCTTAAAATCTCTAAATTTCTAGGGTTTTTTCAACTTTTTAATTTTGCGCCAGATTCCGGCAAGGCCCTCACGTCCGAGCCGCCGAAGTCCCGCCACGAGTCGCCTTCGGCCGAAGTTCCGAGCTGCTGCCCGCTGCCTCACATTTATGGTTTCTCGCTCCACGCTTCCCAATGCTACTTTTTCTACTAACGCTTGTTGATTCACCATCCTTGTAGTTTCTCTCCAGATCTCGTCAAGTGATCCCGAAGGTGATGTCCTTTGATCTTGGTTCTTCCAAATAAAAAGTTCATGCAGGAGACCAGGAAGAAGTATGAAGACTCTGCGCCCAAGCAAAGAAACATGAAGAAGCTTCCTGTTCTCCAGTGTTAGACATTTCCGGTGCATCCCATTATGCATCTTGTAAATATTTCTCGACATTTTCAAATGTCATTTTGTAATTGTAATTACACCAAGTCCAAAGATGTAATATTTTCAAAACAAATTACACTTTGACTTTGGTCAAAGTTAGGTGAGATCTCCTCAAATCGCCAATCTAACTTCTCCTCATTTTCTAATTCTTTCCTTCTTTTGCCTATCCCCTTCTATATAATGTGAGGGATTTCAAATTATCTTTAAATCTTTTGCAACGGCGGTTGCCCTTTTAGAAGCTGTAAACTTGTGGAACTTACGCTCATACTTTGTGAATGAGATTCAATCAATAAAGAAAAGGATTGCAGTTTCAAACTCCTCTTTATGCTGGATCTCGACTTCTTTGTAAGTTGATTTGATTTGCAGTGATTAGTTCGGAGGAATCTTGAAAAGACTCTAAGTGGTTGGATGTAAACTTTGTTTTACATCTATTATTTAGATTGCATTGTTATTTTGTTTATCATTGGTTGAGTGATCTATAAGACTTGGCGCTTATAATCATTTATACTCTTGCATGTTCTTGTTGGATAATCTATAAGACTTTGTGCTTATAATTATTCATACTCTTGGATACTTTGTCGAAGGATCTACAAGACTTTGTGCTTGTAATCGTTCGTGCTATTAACACTTTTGTTGAAGGATCTACAAGACTTTGCGCTTGTAATCGTTCATGCTGTTCGAAGAATTGTTGTGTCTAAGAAGACTTTGTGCTTCTAACGTAGCAAAAGGTACGTTTATGCAGATCCAACATTGATAAAGCTACGGAATGACTTTGTGCCTTCGTGAGTTTTCCCTTTTTATTTTCTTTTGTTTGTTGTTAATTACTTCTGGTATCTCTACGCTTCGCTTTGACGAGATAGAGATATTGGCATTACCGCTAGTTGTTCAAGCTTCAAGTTATCAAGAATTCGGAACTTCCAACACGGGAAGCATTGTAAACATCTTCTCTGAAAAAAGAGAGAAGGATGAATGTAACACACCCCCCCCACTCCGTGAATTTCGTGTACATTGTGTAATTACTTTTTGTGATTTACTTTTGTTTCCTCTTAGCAGTAAGAAGGGCGCCTCCCCTTTCCGAGAGGAGAGATTCACATCTCACATAGCTGTGGCTGAAGTCCAAGTTGTGTAATCTGTCGAAAGTTGATTACATAATTTTCACCCAACAAAAACAAACCTAGATGATGCAATTTTCAAAAAGATATGATTTTGGCCCACATGCAAAGAAATCTTTGGAAAAAAGGCACAGAGCTTCGGAATGAAGGCTACGGGGCAGAAAAAATCTAAGACATGGGTTTTGCTATTGATGCTGAAATATGCGAACTCAGATGGTCGGATTTTGAATATTTTGCCATTTTCTTTAACATGCGTAGAAAGTACCTAAGATGAGAAATAGAAGAAATAAGATAGAAGATAGAAGGTTTTATTTGTTCTGCTTCTGTAGAATTCGCCTATCTCTAACTTGGATTTGATGTAACCTGCATGCAAATTGAAAACATAGTCTAGAATCGCCTTCCTTTGAGCAATCTTAATCCAACGCTACGAAGAATGTTGAAATCTGACACCTGTAGCACCTTGAAATCATTGTTTGCTCAAGACAAACGTATTCTTCTTACTTGGGATGAAGAATAATGGATGCCTAAGCTTGAATAAATAAGCTTTCTCATCAAAGGCATGCTAAATGCATGCAAATCCCTAAAATGGCGCTTGGCTTGTGATTGGACCTCAAAAAATCCACGCCTAGCCTTTGATTGGCTCTCAAAACAGGTAATTGATGATCAATATGCCCTAAATAAAGCGCCATGCTTTAATATTTTCCATAAAATAAATCGCCATCTTTAAGACTTTAGGGTATGTGCAGGATCATGATGGGCCAAAAAGTGGCAATATTATGGGTATTTGTAGGGTATGTGGCTAACGACTTTTTTTCTAACCCAAAATTGATGAATCGAAAAGGGTTTTTAGAGGAGATTCTCAAATTTCCACCAATATAAATTATGCTTTAATTTGAATTTAATAAATAATTATTATTTATTTTCTATTAGAATTATGACTAAAGTCCTGATCGATAGGCTAATTGAAAAACATCTATAACTTTCAATCGATATCACATTTGTTGAATCCGAAATATACGTCACATTCTATTCTTCACATACTATAGGATTAAAAAAAATAAAATTAAATTTCATGAAGTTTTGACCCAAGCTTAAGTACCTTATTATAATGAAGTTTTTCTTTTATATTTTTTAAATGTTGTAATAAAAATTCACAACACATTTACTTGAAAAATTACAAAAAAATATGCATCACATCCGGACATGAGTCCTCTACTTATATATAAAATCTTATAAAAAAATATTATCATTTTATTATTGTTAGGGTGGTCAGACAGACACCTACTTATTTTTTCCCTAAAATTTAAGTACTACTGCATTTAAATTTCAAATTTTCACCAAATAGATTTTATTTATTTTTAAATAAACCTAGTAGTTTAGAAACTACATTAAATTTTCTACAGATTCTATTCTTACATATTTTTTGAAATAATATAGATAACTCATTCAAATTTTTACGTCAAGTTGCTTAACACTGATTTTTCTAAATTTTTTGCCACTTAAGGGCCTATTTTTTCCATGATGATCGTGCACACACCCTTTAGTTGAAAAATCCCAAATAAAGCGCCTTAGTTAAGACTTCAGTTGAAAATCCTAAGTAAAGCACCATCCTTTGATATCTCTAGATAAATCTTGACATGCGCCATGCATTAAAGCCTCAGTTAAATCTTGACATGCACTTCAGTTTAATTGAACATGCAAAATAATAACTAAACATGCAAACTAGTTAACTGGACATGCAAATCAGTTAACTCAACATGCAAAACTGAAAAAGCACCTGACATGCAAAGATGTCAACTGAAGATGACAACCCAAAAATTGTTCTCTTCCATTGAAAGTCAAAATTCAAATATTTAAATAATATTCAAAATTCTTGCTTTTAGGCGCACGTGTTTTTAAGTTTGTAAAATCAACTTTGACTTTTGGTGTTTTTCTCCAGACTTGGCCATTTTTGATGAAAACTGAAATTTGAACCTCATTGGGACCTCTGTTCAATCCCTGACACCGGCTGACTAACCTCACTGATTGACTGGCTGACAGGTGCATTGCAGAGCAGGACAAAAACTGATCAAAATATTCCTTGAGACTGCAGACCATAAAACTAAGATCCGAAGGCTCAAAAATCCAAGTGCCCTTTTCAAAAGTTGCTCTTTTTCTCAGACTTAGTCAAATTTTCTCCATCTTCATTTTGTACGAAGGGAAAATTGAATCCAACATAACTTCTGTCTGACAAAGTTTTAGGACTGGATAACTGGATCACTACAGAGCTGACTTCATTCCAAACAACAGTTCCAAGACAACATTTCTTCAAATTCCAACATCTGAGGGTTGAAAAACAAGGGTGTCTTTTTCAAAAGGTGCTCTTTTCATCCCAAAGATGGCCATTTCTGGAACTGACCAAAATATCACTAAACCTCCGACTGCAGGTTGACAGGTTATCTTCTGATCTGACGGAGACAAGCAACGAATAGATGAATGTAACATGAACAGATGAATACCTGAGATCACCAAATAGAGGACATTAAAGGCTTCAAAAGCTCAAACGCCTTTTTGAAAATGTGCTATTTTGCTTTTTCCTTAATATTTTAACCAAGATTTAACCGCATGTTTGACCTCTGGCTCAAGCAATCTAGTGACTCAGATTCACCCATTGATGGATGCATTGCGAAACCTGAGCAAAAGTGAGACAAACATCTCAGGTGGCATTTAGTCAAAAACCTTCATTTGACCCCTCAAAAAGATGGGCGCCTTTTTGAAAAGCTGCTCTTTTCCCTCGTGTTAGCCATTTTTGTCGTTTCTCTCATTTCCACTATATCTCCCGTAACTCGAGCAAAACAGGTCCATTTGACAGGCTTGATAGCTCGTTGCGAAGCTCAGATGATGCCGGAAAAATGTCTGCTGGAGGTAACAAACCCTAAAAACAAGATCTAAGCCCTAAAAGATAGGGCTCCTTTTTGAAAATGTGCTCCCCTCTCCAGAGAGACTTGACGATTTTCCTTTAGATTTTCACTTTTCTCAAAATTCCTCAGTAACAGATTGACATGAAACTGACACAAGCTCCATATTTGAAAAGCCCAAAAATGACCTGACATCACTTTAACAAGGTTAAGACTATATTTAGCAAAATGCCTTAGTGAAGCAAAAAAAAATTGGTTTGGGTACGACATATTCATACATCCAGTCATGAAAATAAGATGATTCAGGCAACCCCTTCACTCTACTCAAAAATGTGATCATATCTTTTACATCTTTGAAGTCACTTTGCAGGAGTCCCTTCGGCCATCTGGAAATAGTTTGTCTAGGCTTTTTCAACCATTGGCTATTTATTAGGTTTTTAGCCTTGTTGGGATCAACGTCATAGACCTCCTGTGCTTTTTTTATTGAGATGTCAATGTACTTCTCCATCTGTGGAACTCTGAAAACAATATCGAAGAATTCGGGGTCACGTCTCAATATTTCATGCCTAGAAGAATCAATGACATTTTTGCTTTCCTTCATGTAATGGGATGCAACTTGAATGAAAAATTTTGTATTATGTGTAGAGGTAGGGAACATAGACACCAAATGTAGATTACTGTGTATGATTTCTCTGAGAGAATCATCGAGAGGCTTCTTCTCAGTTCTTTCTGCAAAATCAAGTAGGTCTTGATGACCCACCTTTGTGTCTTTGATCTCGTCCACCTTTGAGACCACCACAGTTGGCGGATAAACACCTTGATATTTATATTTTATTTTGTTTCTAGCCTTTGACAATGATGGAGGTTTCCTGACAATCATCTGAGAGCAACTGAATCTACAAGCAACAACTTCGAGGATCTTTTGATGAGTTTTGAAAAGAGACTGCAAGATGTGGAATCAACAAACGTTAGTCGGAAAACAACATTGGGATGTGTGAAGTGAGCAATGATGTCGAGAAAGCATGAAATGAGTGACAATACACACAAAACAATGCACAAAGTGGAAGGAATGAGGTTTGGAGTGAAGCTGGAAAGTCTTGAAGTGTTAAGGAGCAAAAACTAGGAAAAATGTAAGGGTGCTGAAAATCAGCGCCCTTGCATTTAGGAGATTTGCAACTTGGTGCAATGGTGCTGAAAATCAGCGCCCTTGCACTTTTAGGTGTGAGTTTGAAAACAATATGTTAGGGCACTGATTTTCAGTGCCCTAACACTTAGCTTCTAAAAGGCACAAGTTTGTAAGTGTAATGGTGTGGAGAATTAGAGCCTTGGAAAATGAGGGGAAAAATGACAGAAGTGCAATGGTGGATAAAAAGTCCGCTTGGACATGGAAACTTTACGCCATTTGAAGATGATGAACTTGGAATGTGTTTCATTGTACAAGTTGAGTATTTCATAGCCATAGATTATGTGAACAAAACTTATTCACAAAAACACGAACTTCATTTTCAAAATTGAGTTCATTCAAAAGTCCGCACATGAGATCGATCATTTAAACAAGGCGAAGAAAGGGGTCGATGGAGAACAAAGAAGGTGCATCAAAACGTGCTTATGAAAGGCGAAACAACAAAAGACAAAAGCGACCCCAACACAAATGCTAGAGGAAACCAAACGACAAAGAGGTGAGAGAAAAACGCGTTTTGAAGTTGAAACAACTAGCGCATGGGTGGGAGAAAGAATAGATAAAAGGAGAGGAAAACGCGGTTTTGAAGATGTTTATAGAAATCAAGACAACATAAAAACGCATTAACAAATCTGTAAGATAAAACGCAAACAAAGAAGAGTTAAAATAAGGAAAAATGAAATAAAAACATACCTGAAACAAGAACTCAAAACCCTAGCTCGACCAAGATGGAGATCCTCATAAAAACGTGTTTTTGGAGGAGGTAGATGTGCGCCCAAAAAGGAGTGAAAAACAAATGTTAAAGGTGAAGAATAGGAAAGACAAAATCACTTTTAAGTGATTTAGAAGAACTCAAACTGACCCAATAAAAAGTGGCACGAATTAAGGCAGAATAAGCAAAAAAAGTAAAAGACATGAAAAAACACGCCCAAGCAAAAAATTGGCTAAGTCTGGGAAGCATGTGTAAAGGCGCTAAAATTCAGCACCATTACACTTGCTAAAAATCACTTTTGTGCAGGGGCATTGATTTTTGGCACCCCTACACTTTCAACACTTAGTCAATTTTTTCAATGTGGGTTGGAGTGTTGTTTTTGGGAACAACTGCACTTTTTCCAATTTCACTAAGTATTAATAGTGAAGGTTCGCGAAGATACTCGTTTCGAAGGTCTTCACGAGGCAAACGTAGGGGGATGCTCAAACTAACTGTTTGAGGCTTGAAACGCATTTCGAAATGGATTGATAAGCACCTCGTTTTGTGTGCTTGAACTTCATGAACCTAGGAAACATACAAGTTTCGTAGGGGGGTTATCCGTGGAACAAGTGCTGCTAGATTCTGTGATAACAAATTTAAATTCCAAACTAAATTCTAAGTTTTCAAGTTCAGCTGATCTGAAGAACCTAACGGTTTTTACCAACCATTTCACAAAAGATCAATAACTAAATAACTGTCAAACTAGGGTTTCCTTTGCAGTTAGAAGGAACATAAAATCATTCCTGATGTTACATCATTCAACTCATCAACTAACTTTTAAACTTCCATTACCAGATGAAAGAACAACTATTAATTGTAAACCTATAATAGAGAATCTCAGAAAGATAATAACTACTTTTCTTTGCTTCCAAAAAAATAACGAACAATTACTACAGCTATGAAACAAATGTAATAGCTGTCATTCTATGGTTTAAGAAATGGAAAACTAACTGCCAACTTTCATTCGGAAATAACTAACCATTCCATCTAGGTTTCCCATTAAACCAACTAACTAATTGAAGAAAGAAATAACTTCTTTATTTTCATTAATTAATTTCAGATCTTTCATTTCAGCTGAATGGATCAAGTAACTATCTCACTAACTAACTACAAATTCTTACAACATACATTAACATAAAAGAATAACATTCATGGCATAAATGAAAGTAAACTTTAATTAGCATTGCATGTACCTGGATTTACGAGTGAGGGAGAAATACATTTGACATTATCTTCATGCTATTATACTTGGGATTCTTTATCAATGAGGGAAAGAGAATTATCATCAGGGAATTTACCACCCAACCAAGACCTACTGGTCTCCCGAGTTTCTTCAACTGAAGAACCCGCCCTTCACGAGGGTAATCAACATGGATCAAATTATCATCATGCCTCTGAACCTGGTGTCAAAGACCTATACCTCCTGATCGACCTTACTAAGGGTACCTCCCAACTAGAAAGGCAACTCTAATTAGTGGTATATCTGGCTCTTGATAGATGACAGATGTTGAATCTAGCATCGTACCTTGGCCAAGGATTTTTATATTACTGGCACTCCTATGCCGATATCTTTGGCAGACTGGAACTACTGTGCCAATATCTCTGGCACTACCGTGCAGTCAGCACTCTCACCCTTGCTCGACATGATAATACTTAGATCAAAGTCTAATTTTACATTAGCAAGTATGATTATCATTTCTTCTAGATTCGAAGTTCAGCAATTTATATCAGATTAAGTTATGATCTTGCAATATTAAGTTTGGTTGTCATTCTTCTTAGATCAGGGTTAAACTTAACCCAAGGAGTATGTATATTTTCAATTTGCCCAATTAATGACTCTTGTTTACTTTCAGTTTAGGTTTCTATTCAGTTTTATACTCCCTCATTTGTTGATATTCAATAGATCTCATCTATAGAGAAAGCTATATATATATATATATATATACATACAAATATACATATATATATATATATATATATACATAGAGAGAGAGAGAGAGAGAGAGAGAGAGAGAGCAAAATAGGATAGTTTATTATAAGATTTTGCCAGTCTTAATGTTGAAGGTCAGATAAAGATCTCGATGTGGCAGGGAATTCACTCTAAATCAAATCAATAATATAAGGATGAAGTGGTCTCTTAAAGCCAGAAAAGATTATTGTAACCAGAATTTTTTGTGTGACTAGACCTATTTCACTGATTCAGAAATCAGATTGTACTGGCTCCATTCTAATGATCTTAACAGTTGTATAACAAAAGAGTCTATTAATATAGGCAT